>QEPC01001547.1:1568700-1589646 GCA_003113815.1 Sphenodon punctatus
CACAGCGCCCCATTGAAACCAATGCAATAAATCCGGCACCGGTATACCGGATTTAATCCGGGAATCCGGTTTTTGTGAAACCGGTAACCGGTAAATCCGGTAGCCGGTAATGGGCCCGGGGTCCCGCCCCTACTAAACACCTCTGCAGACACATAGACCATTGAGTTGCAAATGGATTTCTTCCTGTGGACATGACTGAAAGCGCAGAGTTACCTGGTGGGAAAATCAAACAAAGGACCCTGGAAAGATACTTAAGGGGGGAGACAAGACAAAGAAAGTTCTATCTCAGTTGGTTGAGATTAGCTTGTTGCGCTTCATCTGCATCATTGTATCTTACCAGCCAGAGACGGGCTGCACCAAAGGAACTATGAAGTAAGGCCTTTTGGAAACTAAGACTGGGTACCCCGTCAAGCTTTCATTGCTGGCTGTGACATGAACTGAAATGTCCTTGGACCTTGATTAGGGTAAGCCTAAATCAGGAGAATCCAAGTACAGATAGGAATGCGATATTGGTTATGTTATTTTGATTTCTGCACTCTCGAGTATAATCTTGTACTGCATGCTTATTCATGATTTATTCATTAAACTTCTTTTTACTGAACTTCATATGGTCCAGTGGAATTGCTAATCCTAACATTGGCGGGACACAGTTTGGGGTTAATTCTGTGTTTACAAACACAGATTAACCTAGTGAGAAAGAGTCTGTGCTGGGAAACTGTGGCTGAAAAGGTGACATAAAGGTTCCCCTCTTGCAGGCTGAATCAGTTCTAGAGAGAAAGCTGATCCAGTGAGAGCTGCAAGCCAGGGAAACTGAATCATGACAGCCTAGAGTGGGGTAGTGAGCACCCAATCCCATGAACTGTGAGAGTTCTTGGATTGTGGTGTTTAAATGCTGTGCTCTGCAGGTGAGGTTGATGATTACAGTATCTGAAACTGAGGAAATAACTCTAAGACTGTTTTTAGATGTGCCTTCTCTCTTCACAGATTTCTCCATCCGCTTCCCGGGGGGTGCAAGGAGGGGGGAGTTTAGACATGCCTCCCTGCACTGGAAGTTGCCCAGCCGCCACTGGAAATATCAGCACCAGGCAGCTTGCACATTCTTTTTTAATCCAGATTTGGGTACTTTGGAAGTGGGTACTTTACAGGGCTTAATTGGGGGGAGGGAGTTCTGCCAGGGCTCAACCGTGGCAATTAAATGTAAGGGGAACATGAGCCCTGGGAAATGTTTCACGTAGGAATGTGCACATCAAAATGTGAAAGACTAGGAAAAGGTCAATATTGGCCATTTCAGAATTGGAAACCAGAAAAAAAACCTGGTTTATTTGGCTTTCATTAATGACTTACCTGCCCCACCCCCTTCACTGGCCATCATATAGATTGAATCACAAGAACTCCTGTTTTATTATGTTTCACTGTAGAGAGGCAGGTTAGTTGAGTGGTTGGGTTTCTAGCTGGAGAATGGAGTTCATTTCCCTGCTCTGACAAGCTCTGGACCGGAGTCTTAAGCAGAGTCGGGGGCTCTAAATGCCACTGTCACCGGAGCAGGAACTGGGGCCAGCACTGGAGCACTGGAAAATTGACACTGGAGGGAGTTCTATTACTGTGGGGCAGCCACCCCACCAGGAATGCTTCTCTACATGCCCTTGTTTTAGAAACTTGACAGTCAAAAGGTACCTGCAGGGGGGTGCTCCCACCTAACCGCAGAGGCTGAAATGGAACATGAGGAAGAAGGTGGGCTTTCAGATACTTGGGGCCCAAGCAATTTAGGGCTTTATAGGTCAAAACCGGGTCTTGTCTGATAAAGATGGGAAATAATATTTTTTTTCCCTGGCCACAGCTGCTCTGAAGGCATCCAGGAGCAGCCAAGGATGTAAAAATAATGGAGGCATTTACCTTAACATGGCTCCAGTCACTGTACTTTCTTTGACAGGAGCTGGGTAGGGAGTACGCATATGCCCCTGGATTGGCTGGCCATTTCCCTTGCATGGTAGTTGATCCTGGTAGCACTAGTATGAGAGCCTGAGGATCTGATTCCTTTTATTTGCAATGGTAAAACAAGTAACTGACCATGTGTTGCATTACTGACTGTTGCATTGCCCATCTGATGCAAATCTCCAAGCTCCTATCTAAAAATATTGTTCATTGGTAATGTTCAAAGCCTGCATTGGATTTAGTCAAATTTCTGGTTAAAGTTGTGTTTTCTATTGTGTAAGCCAATATTACTCCCATCAAGAGAGTGTCTTTTGTATATTGTGAATATGAACATTTTAATAAACAGAATGTTCCCCCTTCCCAAGTTAATGCATTTGCAAATAAAAATGCAATAGTAAGCTCTCAGGAAATGTGCCTTTTAGAGGGATTAATCCTTCCCCTCTGCAAAGTAGCACATTGCAGCAATCAGACTACAGCAGTGCCCTCAAGTGGGTTCTTTCAATATTGTCACAAACCATTCAATAGTATTAAAGATATGTCCTAAACAGAAGTTTGTGCTAGACAGGGAGAAAGAAATAGATTTTCACTACATGAATATCATAATTCACGCTTTTATGCTGTTTTTCTCTTTTTCTCTTATGTCTCCATGACATAAGGTGACAGCCCAGGCTAGATGAGATCCTTGAGAAAAGTAGCTGCTGCAAGTCATTAGGAACAGCCACTGGCTGACTCTTTGTTTCTCCAGCCCATGATCCTTTGGGAGGCGCATGTTCCCCTCTGGCAGTTATGATCGGTGAGGAGGAGTGCTGTTATCACCTCCATGGTTCTACCATGCTGCCCTCCTGGTGCAAAACATTTCATTCAGTCACCATTTAATGGACCCGGCCAACACCTGCTGATGTCCATTATAGTCTTCTTGTTTATTTTGGAGACCTTTGGACCTGGCTTTAATATCAGAGATAATTAGAAGAAAGGATACAGGAGGCTGTTTTTCCTAATCCCTTCCCCACACCAGTAGAAATATTAAAGCAAAATCCTCAGGAATGTAGTAGTGACTGACTGCTAACATGCATGGCTTTTGAACCCTTTAAATTAAGAATAAAATTTCCAACAACAAAAAAGAGAACATCCACTATAACAAAACTTAAACCCCCAAAAGCATGGATATTAATTAATTACACTTGACATTCTCTAATTTATTCCACTGACTCTGCTGAGCCAGAAGTTGAATGAATAATTCAAAATCACAAGCTCACCACCTCAGCATCAACATTACGACACTGGCTTAAACTCTGGCTTATATTAGAATTTGAGATTATACAACTGCTCCAAAAATTAAAGCAAGTGAAAATTTATTTAATGTATTTATTTATTTATTCTAAAATTTATATGCTGCCCCCTCCTGCCCCAGCTATCTTGGGGGAGCTCACAGCATTTTAAAACATATTAAAGCAACTAATTATAAAACTACAATTAAAACAATATAAAACCCACCCCACCCACCCCATCTCCCTTGGGAAAGGCCTGGCGGAACAGCCAGGCCTTACACTGCCTACAGAAAGAGGGGAGGTTGGTAATCAAGCAGACCTCCAATGGGAGGGAGTTCCACAACTGCGGCGCAGCCAAGTAGAACGCCCTCCTCATGAGGGACACCCGGGGGACCCTGAGGAGGGCCCCCCGGCCGACCGCAGGGGCCGATCCAGGTCCCGGAGGGTGAGGTGGTCCTGTAGGTAGGTGGGGCCCAAACTGTTTAGGGCTTTAAAGGTCAGCACCAACACCTTGAATTGGGCCCGGAAAACTATCGGCAGCCAGTACAAAGAGCGAAGCACTGGTGTAATGTGCTCACGTCGGCCCATCCCAGTCAAGAGATGGGCCGGCGCATTCTGCACTGGCTGCAGTTTCCAAACCAGCACTAAGGGTAGCCCCACATAGAGTGTGTTGCAGTAGTCCAATCTCGAGGTAATAAAAGCATTGATGACTGTGGCCAGATACGAGTCCGAGACATATGGCCTAAGCCGACGCACCAGATGTAATTGGCGAACTGTCCCCTTCGCCACAACCATCACCTGGGCATCCAGGCGGAGCTGCGGGTCCAGGAGCATCTGGACTCTGGGCCTGAGAAACCAAGGGAGGACGGACCCCACCAATGACGGGGACCATCACTCCCTCAGCCTTCCCCACAATCATCACCTCTGTCTTGTCAGGATTTAATTTCAGGTGGTTCACCCTCATCCAGTCACCCACAGCTGATAAACACTGGGTGAGCACCAAGACTGCCGGGACTGAGTCGGAAGAAAATGAGAGAGATAGCTGAGTGTCATCACCATATTGATGGCATCTCACCCCATACTCCCTGATGACCTCCCCCAAAGGCTGCATGTACACATTGAACAAGAGAGGGGATAAGATGGAACCCTGTAGAATCCCACACGTGAGGCCCCGGGGGGGGAGATGAAAGCTCCCCCAGCACCACACGCTGGGATCTCCAAGTCAGGAAAACGGAACCATTCAAGAACAGTCCCACTAATCCCTGCCCGGTTCCACATGATCAATGGTATCAAATTCAGCCGAGAGATCTAACAGGATCAACAGGGTCGAACGGCCCCAGTCCAATTCATGGGAGAGGTCACAACCAAGGCCACAAGTGCAGTCTCCATGCCATAACCCAGACAAAAACCCGACTGCGAGGGATCAAGAAAATTGACCCGGTCCAAATGATCCCGAAGCTGCCGAGCCACTACCCGCCGAGCCACCATGTATTAATTACATAAATGTAAAATACTACAATTGGACTAAAGCTGTTCCAGTTCCCAGCTTCCCCACGCCCCCCTGCACCCACACCACTCCCCCACTCCAGTTCCCCTGCATCCTTTCCCTTGCACCCGCAGTAACGAGGCACGGGGGGCTGGGACCCCACACCTCGCTTCAGGTCCCAGCCCCCCCACATCCCAAGGCTCCCACACTCCACTCCAGCTCCCAGTCCCCTACATGTCCTCAGCCCTCCCTGCACTGTCCTGCCCCCACACACACCTCTCCCCAGCCTCTCCCAGGGCCCATCCCCAAGACACCCCAGCTCACCTCAGCTCAAGCGGCTCTGAGCTTCACACTGCTCCCATGCTCCCTGTGGCCTGAGCCCCAGGACAACCCAGCTTCACTCTGTTCAAGCCGACTTCAGTGGAGGCAGGTTCAGCCAGGGTGACCTGGGGCTCAGACCGTGTGGTTGTCCTGGGGCTAGGGTTGCCTGACCCAGGCTCCCCCCCACCCAGATGAACCTGTCCCCCTGCAAGGTCCCACAGCACTTTGCAGATGAAACTCAAAGAGGCAGCTGCACACACTCAACCTATTTAAACAACCCCCCTTCTTCGCACAACTTTTCTTCTTTGTGCAGCTCTGCCTTCTCCCCCCCTTCTTTGTGCAACTCAGTAGTCCAGCTCAACTGCGCATGCCAATAATTAATTTTTTAACATTTAAGAACTCTTGTTATACTTCAGTAAACACTATCAGCCCATCCAAAGCAAGTGATGGACTGCTCAGGCTATATGCATGTAAATTTGTGTGTCAAACGTCACTGAAATGAGGAAGATATTGCCCCACATAAAATGGTCAGACTCCCTGAAAAAGACATGAACCAATTAACTTTAAAATCGTTACAACTTTAGATTACGTTACTTGATCAGTTTCAAATTTGGCGTGTACCACCTTACCCTCTAAAAGAATACAGTACAATTTTGAGAGTGGAAGTTCTACCTGTTTATTCATAAGACCATTTCAAAGTTTTACTGTTTACAATGGGAGTATAGCCTACCTTTAGCTATCCAGCCCCTGCTGGAGCTGGATAATGATATGAAAAGAATATTTTCCACTAAACTGAGATTCAGGTTGGTGAATTTCAGGGTCTTGAAGTCTTCCTGCAGATGTAATTTATGCAAAAGGAAATATGCATAAGTAGGAAATTTATTATACAAAATAGATGAATTATGTCCTTGCTTCCACCTTTATCAAGTGTTGTGTAAAAGGTTTGGGGAAATGGCACCACATAATAATAATTCTGGGGTGAAATAAATAGACATACACACCAGCTAGAAATATAAACTAATGATGAATGATTGATGAGGAGGCAGTGTTCAGATCTAGGTTTGATATAAAGCTGAACTTTAAATGGGATTACAGAAGAATAAGTTTCTTGAGACATTTTGCACAGATCTAGTATGCCTATTGGAAGCTTTAGCTAGCCAGTCTTCCTCAGGTGTAGGTATAGACAAATCCTTTACACAAATGTGTGTGGGTCTGTCCAAGATATATTGTGGAGTGAAAATAATGAACATTACTCTGGGTAGGGGCTGATAGCAGGGGACTTGATGACCCTCATGATCTCTTCCAGCTCTATGATTCTACAGAAAGAATGAATGCAATAAACCTAAGTGAAGATAGTTTAGGATGAATAGTAAACTAAATATCCCAAGCTGTGTCACCCATCAGAAAGCATGGTTAAAAAAGATGCACCAGATTCTGTGACACCAACAGATCAGGGTCCCATTCACAACTGGGAAGAATGTCAGCAGCTAACCAGTGTGACACCAAGTAGGACTTGATCCCACACAACCTTTAGAGGTATAGCCGAGTTCCTTAGCCACTATGCAACTATGTTTGAAAAGAGAATGGAATCTTTTATCGCAAGCTTACATTCTCTGCTTTAATTTTTTTAAAGTCTGACATGGTCAAAGACAATCTTTCATACAAAAGTTTTATCCACATCATCTTTATGGCCATGCAGAGCTCTCTACCTGTGGAACTTAGGCCATTTTCACACAGCGCCGCAGGGTGGGGGGATGGGTGTGCGCCAGCAGCAGATGGAGGTGGGTGTGCTCCATTCCCCACGGGCGCACATCTGTCTCCACCCACCTCCAGCCATCTCCACCCATAGAGCCTCCTCCATTTTTTCAGATGGCTCCATGGGTGGGTGATGGATGGAGATGGGTGTGTGCCAGTAGCGCACACAACCCTCCAACCACCGCCCATGGTGTTTCCATGGGCAGACACCCAACCCCCCCCACTGCACCATGTGCACAGCCCCTGCCCCGCACATCCGCCCGTACACCCAGCGGGGTGGGGGAGGCATCCATGCAAAAACAGCCTTAGATGGTTCTGTGGTGCAGAACAGCTAGAAAGAGTGTGCTTATTCCTTGCATATAACATGGTCCAGTTCTGTAGCTGTCTCTTATACACATCTAGATGTGTATAAGAGACAGCTTTAGAGGCTTGAGTGGAAACAGACTGCCAGAGGAGCATGTGTTGTCCCGATCCTCTTTTTCCATCTTCAGAAGGTGTTACAGTGGCAGTGTACTAGTAGACATGAATGGATTGTAGACATCATGTAACCTGATTCTTACATGCAACAACCTGATAACTATATTTAACAGTTTGTTGCAGTTACACTCCTCTGTACTGCTTGAACTGGAATGGCAAATACAGATCACAGCACTGTCTTTGGGTGCTGTTGCACTGTGCGCACTGCAGACAAGGAGTTAAACGAGGAGTAGGAAAAAAGGAAGCTAAACCGCATTTGGGCTCACCCAGGTGGCAAGGAGGTGTTGGGTCTATGACTGCAATGATGTCCATAGGGATGTTATACCAATCCGGGGCAGGGGGTAGTCACCTGAGTACAATGTTCTCTGACCTTACCCTGTCCACAGAACATTGTTGGTTTTTCCTATATGCCAAATGTAAAAATGGAAGAGGATGGAGTGGAGCTGGATAAGCAGACTTATCTGAGCTGGAGTAAGCAGTTGTATAGTGCTATTCAGTTCTGGTGGAACAAAGGAGCCATAATGTGGAGCAGAATCTGTGAAGATCAGCTTGACGCTTTGTTATGTCTTCCCAAGGGAAAAGCTAAATTTAACATAAACCAATCTGCTATCCCTGTTTTTTCTCACTTCTGATTGATTTTGGAGTGTGCGTGCATGAGAACTGCAAACAGGAATTACGTGGTTGATTAAATCATACCTTGTCTGAATTTCAAATCTTTAAATGATAGTTCAGAACATGTATGTTTCTATCAGACCAAAATAGAATGAAATAATTCATTTCACTGAGACCACAAAGCTTATTTAAAATGACTGGAGGGATTTTTTTTTAATCGAATGCCAAACAGAAAGGAGAGCATTTTAATATTTATTTAGCCAATGAATTGGTTTTTTTCATCAGCTTACCCGAAAGAAGAAGTAATTATTAGTGAACTAAAGCCAATGTTAAGAATCTTTCCTTTAAAGAAAACATGTGCAAGATGCACACCATATATTATGAAAGGGATGCGTTTCACGTAAATATGCAGGATTTCATTTCAATTTAATTTTGTACCCCACAGACTACACCACAGGCATCTCGTAGCGGCTTCCACAAATTTCACAAATGAAATGCAATAATTTAAATACATAATATATACAATACATAATTATCGAAACAATATATCAAATACCAACCCAATAGCAGTCCATTTGAAGGAAAATATACAAACCCAACCCCCCTCCCGCCTCAAACCCCAATCCCCACCCCAACCCTCTCCCTGCTGCTTGCTCTCACCAGGCAGCCTCAACCCTCACGCTGCACCCACCTCACACCTAGGGCTGCCCTCGGGACCTCCCCGCTCCCTATCCCAGTCCCACCCATTTCTCCCCCCCCCACACAACTCACATCTCCAAGAGGCTCTGCTACAAATGCACGGGCCTACAGCCCTGCCAACAGCACCAGTATTTTAAGCTGGCCCAACGGAGCCAGCTGGGCTCGCCCGCTCTTCAGCCCTGCTCGCCCGTGGCAGGGCTGGGAGCTAGCGCACAGGGATTTTCCAGAAACATCCCCCCCCCTCCTGGTGTGAGAAGGAGAGGAGTGGGGCTCCACTCATTGTTTGCACCTGTGCTGGCCCCAGTAGGGACTTTAAAGCGGCGTACTTGCTGGCAGCACCACAGGCACACTTATTATTATTATAAGCATTTGTATAGCGCCAGCTGTGTACCTGGTGCTTTACAGAACAATAAGAAAGACGCGTTCCCTGCCTACGGCTTACAATCTGATAGTCACGGAGGGGGAAGACAAGGAGAGGGGACATAGGGAGACTTCTAAGGGTTGTGCCAAGGGGCCCTTGGGGGGTTGGGGTGGAGGGTTCTGTGTTTGTATTAGGAGTTTTTGTGTTAGGGAATCGGGGTGGGGTGAGAGATCTATATTGTATATTTGGTGGGTTGTTTTGGTGGTGGGGAATGTATAGGGAAAGGGGGAAGGAGAGAAGGGGGAGTATGGGGGAGTGTGTTGGGGTGGGTGGGGATCTCCCTCGATGTCTAGGTGGCACAGTCTGGGGGAGGGCTGGGGGGGAGGGCACAGCCATAAGGGTCATGACAGGACGGGGGAGATATGGCCCCAACGGGATGGGTGTAAGATCGGTGAAGTGGGACAGGTGCTTGGTGCATAACCTGCTTGCTACCTCCTAGGCAGAGGGGAAGGTGGTTCTTGGTCAGAGGGCCCCCAATCCTGTGTTGTTGGTGTTAAATGCGAGATCGGTGGCCAATAAAGCAACAACTGTCCAGGAGATGATCCTGGACTGTGCCGCCGATCTTGTATGCATCACAGAGACCTGGCTGGGCAATGAGTCGGGGCCTATTCTGGCTGACCTTGTTCCAGTCGGGTATGCCGTGCAACATCAACCATGAGTGGAGGGATGGGGGAGGCGGCAGCGTAGTCATGATTTTTAAGAAGCTATGGTCAGTGCAGAGGTATCCAGTACAACCCATACCAGATATAGAGGTTCTCCACCTTGTGTTTGATTTGGCAGGTGAGAGTTTGGGAGTGCTGCTTGTCTACCAGGCACCTACCTGTGCAGCAGCCTCCCTGCATACTCTAGTGGAGTTGGTGTTGGAGGTGGTGTTGAGGTCCGAAGACAATAGTCTTCGGGGACTTCAACATTCACGATGACACTGACCTTGGGGGACCAGAGCGTGAGTTCATGGCCACCATGGCAACCATGGACCTGTCTCAGAAAGTGATTGGCCCGACACATCTTGGGGGGCATACCTTGGATCTTGTGTTTTGCACTGGTCTTGAGGCAAGTGATCCATTCCTGGGGGAGATATCAACTTTGCCTTTGTCATGGATGGACCATTACCTCCTGCAGGCCTCGCTCCTGACACATGTCTGCCCCCTGAAAGGTGAAGAACCAATTCGAATGGTTCGCCCCTGGAGGTTGATGGAACTGGAGTGATTCCAGATGGCTCTGGGCGAGATACCCTCTGGTCTCGACGACCGTCTCATTGATGACCTTGTCGTATTATGGAATACTCTGATGATTGAGGCCATCGATCGGATGGCTCCTAAGCGTCCGCTACCCACGCAGCAGCACAGCAGGCCTCCTTGGTTTTCCGAGGTGCTGTGGTTGCTGAAGCGAGAAGGGCATCATTTAGAGTGACAGTGGCATCGTTCTCGTGCTGAAGCCGACAGATTGCGTCATAGAGCCAATTTACGGTCCTATGCCATAGCTATGCGGGCTGCAAAGAAGGAGTTATTTGCTGTCCTCATAGCAGCCCCAAAATCCCGTCCAGTGGAGCTTTTCTGGGTGGTGAGGGGGCTGGTCAGTCCAGCCTCCCTTCACCTGGGAGTGGAGTAATCTAAGGCACGCTGTGACATGTTTGTGGATTATTTTGTGGAGAAAATTGCTCGTATTCACCAGGACTTTGATGCTGCAATTGATATACATGAGGAACTGGAGCTTATGAAAGCCCTGTCTTGTCCAATTGTATGGGATCAATTTCAGTCGGTGACACCCGCCGATGTGGTCGATGTTCTTGGGGCTGTTAGGGCCACCTCTTGTGAGTTGGATCTGTGCCCGTCTTGGCTAATTCAATCTTGCTGGGAGACAATGGGTCCATTGCTGGCTGGGGTGGTCAGCACCTCCCTTTAGGAGGGCAGAGTGCCGGGCTGTCTCAAGGAGGTGGTGGTGTGGCCTCTGCTCAAGAAACTATTACTTGACGCTGACTCCCCCGCCAGCTATCAGCCTGTCTCCAACCTTCCCTTTTTAGCGAAGGTTATCAAACAGGTTGTGGCCCAGCAGCTGCAGGGGCATCTTGATCGTGTCAGTTTTTTTGATTCCTCTCAGTCAGGATTTCGACCAGGTCATGGCACCGAGACTGTGCTTGTGGTTTTGATGGATGATCTATACTGGGAATGGGATCATTCGACCCTCTTGATCCTATTAGATCTATCAGCTTCATTTGATACCATTGACCACGAGATGTTGGTGATGTGTCTGTTCTAGAATGGTTCCGCTCATTCCTGACCGGAAGAACTCAGCAAGTGGTGCTCTGGGAATATTTTTCATCATGCCAGGACCTCTCGTGTGGAGTCCCGCAGGGTTCTGTTTTGTCCCCTTTCCTGTTCAGCGTGTACATGCAGCCACTCGGTGAGGTGATCCGGAGGTTTGGCGTGCGGTGTCATCAATATGCTGATGACACCCAGCTATAACTCTCTTTTTCAACAGATCCAGGCCCGGCAGTCTCAGTGTTTACTTGGTATCTGACGGCTGTGGGGAACTGGATGAGGGCAAACTGACTGAAACTGAATCCTGACAAGACAGAGGTGATGTTGGTGGGTAAGCTGATGGAGATGGCGGCCCCCGTTATTGATGGGGTCTGTCCTCCATTGGTTTCCCAGGTTTGAAGTCTGGGGGTGCTCCTCGATGCGCAGCTCCACCTGGATATCCAGGTGGAGGCTGTGGCAAGGGGTGCTTTCTCCGGCCATATGTCTGAGACTCTGACCTGGCCACCGTCATCCATGATTTTATCACCTCCAAGTTGGACTATTGTAACGCTCTCTACATGGGGCTACTCATGGTGACGGCTCGAAAGTTGCAAATGGCGCAGAATGAAGCAGCCCAGCTTCTGGTGGGACGGGGCTGCCGCCCGGGAGCACATTACAACCGTGCTCCATTCTCTGTACTGGCTGCCAGTGGTTTTCCGGGCCTGATTCAAGGTGTTGGTATTGGCCTATAAAGCACTAAACGGCCTATACCCTGCATATCTATGGGACCACCTCACCCCCCAGACTTTGGATTGGCCCCTGCGGTCATCCAGGGGTGCCTTGCTTGAGGTCCCCCGAGTCTTCCAAGGGGGCCAAATGGGAGAGGGCGCTCTCGGTGGCCGCACCATGGCTGTGGAAACTCCCTACCAGTGGGGGCCCGGCTGGCCCCTGATTTCCCCTCATTTTGATGAAGTTGTAAGATTTGCCTGTTCCACCAAGTGTTTAGCGAGGGTGATGTGTGGGGGTTGGGGTTTGAGTGGGGTGGGTGTGGGTATTTGGTACCTCCTTTTAAAGTTGTTTTAAATGTTTTTATATTTACATGGCGTGAGCTGCCCCGAGCTGCCTGTGGCAGGAGGGGCAGGATAATAAATGTTTAAAATAAAATAAAATAATACATAAAATAAGATCTATGTACGTAAAGTATATAAAGTTATTTTTATTCTTGTTTAAGTGCTTAAAGAGAGAAGGAGATTGCTGTGGCAATGGGGTAATACTTGGACCAGCATGTTAGTGGGATGAAAGCATTTTGTTTTCAGTACGTTGCTGTTGCAGAGGTCCTCTACAGCTTCAAAACCTTCAACTATGTGTAACAAATGTGTAGCAAATATAACAAGGTGAATTGAGATAGAGAATTTGGATTCTAAATATTTCCTTTTGGTACCAGTTTGTGTACAGTTATTTCCAGTTTGCTTCCCTATGATTGCAGACATGCACTCTACTACAATATTCGGTGCACATTTAACATTATTGTTTGTTTAGGATGGAACCTGGTAGCATTTAGGACAGTCTCTTTTAGGCAATTTTCATTTCCTCAGCCTTTGATGTGTGACCTTAAAAAAACTACATTAGGGTTAGCATTTAAGAATCTATGTAATGTCTTTCACAGCTGCAAGCATTTTTTGAGAAGTCCTTCAGAGCCAGTTCCCCTCAGCAAGCCTTTGATAATATGAAAGACGCTATAAACAAACTTTTACTGATAGCTGAGATATTTGGCAAAACAGCTTCATCAGGACCAAACGGCTTCAGTCGGTGAGTAACTTGAAATAAACAAATTCTAAGTTATTGGAAAGTTGTTCTTTGCAGTTTCAGGGAGGATGTACATCATCTGATCTAACACAGAAACCTATACAGCTGGCTCCACTTAATTGGGTCACAATTTTGAGAACGTTTCTATAATTGTATTTTATTGTACTGGTGTTATTAAACACCCTGAGCACCATGTGGTGGTGGTGGTGGTGGTGGTGATGCTCTATAAATTAATTATTAATGATTAAGATCATCTGTTCTTTAACTGGGTCACCCACTTATTTGGGATGTTTTTACTTCTCTCGAGGAATCCTAATAAAGAGGCTTTTACTGTGCTAATTTACCATGAACTAAGGGGAGGTAGGGTTCAGTGATTTAACATCAATAGTATCAGTGGTATAGATTCTTTTCTGATTGCGGATCAGAGGTCTGCCACAAGTAATATGATGTGAATTCATGGACTCACACGTATGCAAATTAAAGCTGTATAATGAGCCCTGGATTAGTGTTACGTGTGAGGGAGTCAATGGGAGTTCCAGCTCACTTTAAATATGGATTAGGGATGGGCGAACGCGGTTCAGAAGTTTGGAGTTCGGACCGAACTCGACCAGTTCGGTCCGAACTCGACCAGTTCGGTCGACCGAACCAAACTTCCGAACCGAACTCGATTTTCGAACCGAACCGAACCAAATTTCTGAACTCAGTTCTGTTCGCCCAACCCTATAAGATAATATTCCATTTAGTTCAATGGGGTTTGAATTTCCGAACTCTGTTCAGAAGTTCGGAGTTCGGACCAAACTCAAATAGTTCAGTCAGCCGAACCGAACTTCCAAACTTGATTTTCGGACCGAACCAAATTTCCGAACTCGGTTCTGTTTGCCCATCCCTAATACGGATTGGGAGTAGAAATAGTGGGCTCCCATTTTCAATGGATTTCCAACCTCCACTTTAAATTCGGATTGGGAGTTAAAGTAGAGGATAGAACTGCCATTGAATTCCTCACATATAACACTAATCCGGGACTTATTATACATGTTCTGGGGGCCCTGCAGACATCAGATTTAATCCGCATGTGTGTGAGTCCACCCTGAATCTTACTCACGGCTCAGCATACAAGGGAAGCAGAAATTTCATTGACTGTAGGAGTGGCCAGACACGATGACAGTCCACATGATCCACTTGACATCAGCCTCAGTCAGTCTACCATGACCTTTCCCATCAGCTCTGGATCTCTAGGCATCCTGTTGGTTCCCAGCTCTAGAGCACCTCAGCAACTGGTCTCATGAATGGAGAGTAGGGATGTGCGAACACGGTTTGGAAGTTCGGGGTTCAGCCCAAACTCAGGGTGTTTGGCCCGTCCGCGAATATCCCGAATCTGAACCGACCCCTGCCCGAACTGACCAAACAAAGTTCGGGTTCCGAACACATTTGGGAGGGGGTGGGGGGCAGGAGGCAGGGAGGAACCCGGTTTTCCCTCCCCCCTCCAGGCTGTGCGGGTGGAAAGGCTGCCGGGAAGCACTTCCCCCCCACATCCTGCCCAGCCTGGGATTTTTTTTAAAAAAAAACCCCACCCCAGGGATCGCCCTACCTGGTGGTGCCAGGGCTCTGGCCCTGGGTTTGGCGCCGCCAGTGGCAGTGGTGGCAGCAGCAGTGGGTCTGGCGGTGGCGGTGCTCCGGAACGCTTCATGCTGCTGCTAGGCCTTTGGGGTCAAACCGGAAGGCCTAGTAGCGGCCTGAAGCACTCTGGAGCGCCGCTGCCAGACCCGCTGTCCCTACCAAACCTGGACCCCGACCTACCTGGTGATGCCGGGGCCCTGGCCCTGGGTCCGGTGGCAGCAGCGGCAGTGAGTCCTGTGGCAGCAGCACTCCGGAGCACTTCAGGCGGCTACTAGGTCTTCCGGTTTGACCCAGAAGGCTTAGTAGCAGCCTGAAGCACTCCAGAGCGCCGCCGCTGGGGTGGGGAGGTTAAAAAAAATAAAATTCCCAGGCTCGGCAGGGTGGGGGAAGGTGCTCCCCGGTGCCCCTTCCACCCATGCAGCTTGGAGGGGGGAGGGAAAACCACCACCCCCACCTGAATGGGTTCAGTGACCCTCAATTGGGTTTGGCCCAAACGGACCGAACGTAATGGTTTTGAGTTCAGCTGAACCCCGAACAGCCTGAACCCCGAACAGCCCAAACCCCGAACCCCCGGGAGTTTGCACATCCCTATTGGAGAGGACTGAGAGCAGTTTAGAGAGAGCTTTTCTTGCTGTACTGGAGCTGCTCTCCTAGTTCATCTCCTCCCCAGAGGTATTACGGGCCTTTTTGACACAAGACAGTCTCCACCCACCACCCACCCACTATATATGTCACCAACAGAGCAACACTGCAGCCCTGCAACAGGTATAGTGGGTGGAGAGTGTCTTGTGTGAAAATGCCCTACCTGGAGTGCCAGTCCCATCTCCTCCCCAGAGGCAATCTCTGAGGGCCTTTTTAGACAAGTGGGATTTTAAACACGTGGCTCTTGGACATCTACGTACGGGGGCGTACTACAGACCTTGATTATCTATTATCGAGGTTTTACTGCACCGTGTCTCAAAACACCCAGGAGTCACCCAGCGCCGCTGTTTCTATTGGTGCCTGGGTGACTTCTGGTTCATGGAGGAGCATCTAAAGCCCCCCTTCATGCAGCTGTCCAAGAGCCGCAGGTTTAAAATCCCGCTTGTCTAAAAAGGCCCTGGGAGGCTGGTCTCCCTCCCCAGACTGTCATCTACTTGAGACTAATTCATGATCGACCAGTTAGTTAGGGTATGGTGACTCCTGTGGTAGTACATGGGACTGGACTACATGACCTTTGTGGTCCTTTCCAGCTCTGTAATTCCCTGATTCTACTTCTTGGTCACCACTAATCTACTGGGATCCCCTGACTGTGGGTTTATATTGTAATCCTACCTGTAGCATCTGTGCTGCGGTTTGAGGACTGAAGTAAGCTTTACCCCAACTATCCCCAGCTAAAAAATGGGTTCTTGGTGACTATTGCCAGGGGACAGAACAGAGAGAAAAAATCTCAGTCTTTGCAGTCGCTGTCCTTAGGAAGTTTAATACCAATCACTAATGTTTGTTTCTGTCCTATTTTATTTCAGATGCAGTTTATGCTTTCAAATGTTAACCTTTGACATTGGGTTCAGCAGCTCTGTGCATCCAGTAGTTCTTGAGGTAAGTGAACACCACTGGCATTATTTTCAGCACTTCCAGGTGTTAGGAACTTTCCATAAACAAGGCACAATCAAACCATCGTTACTGATTGCCTCCAGGTCTCTCAACAAATGCACAACAGTTTGACTAAAAACCGCGACACCGAAGAATTGGGACTGGAAGATGGAGTTGTGATGCACTAAGGATTCTATGGCATAATTACCTTCTGCCTTGTAGAGGCACATCTTCTAGAGAATGTGTAAGATTTTTTTTATTTAGCCAGGCGTTTGGCAAGCAGGGATAGACTTTGTGGATAAAGGTTTGGGACTTTTGTTTGTTGCAACCTGCCCTGAGCCCTTGGGATAGGATGGGATAATACATTTAAATAAATAAATAAATAAATAAATAACTCACTTTTCGTTTTTAGCGCTAATAGAGTATTTGGGTTTTACAGACAGGTCAGCTTTACAGAACAAAAATGATGGCCCTTTTAAAATGAGACGCACCCAGTCCTGCCCATGCAGTGGGTGCATCCTGTTTGAAAGCAGCAGGGTGTGTGTGTGTGTGTGTGCGTGCTCCCGTGTAACACGCACCTCCACCCACTTCCACCCATTGCCTCACATGGAACACCCAGAAAAAACGCAGGTTGCTCCATGCAGGGAGATGTGGGGGTGGGTGGGTAGGTGCCTGTGCGCACCTACCCTCCCTCAGCACCACACCTGCAGCAGTACACCCATGAACCATTCCCCCAGCCACGGCCCATTTCAAAAGGATCTGTATCTATGGCATTAAAACACCTGAATAACATCTAACCCACTAGGCTGAAAGGAAAACTGAAACAAAAAGGGTTTTTTCAATTCTCTAATTTAATTTGGGTGTTAGTGCTGCAATAAATATCTGAATTTGGATTCACACCCCTTGAAAGGTTTGCTCAATTTTCAGCTGTCACTCAAGTAAGGAGGTTTTCAAGAACCTCTTTTTGGATATATATAAAAAGCATGTGAATTTTTCTTTTTTTTTTTTAACTTTGAAAACTCTATTTTATACAAGTGCTATTCCGCTTTTGTCCACTAGAGGTCAGCAGATATTACTCTATGTAATCGTTATCAACAATAAAGTGTATTATCTAAGATCATACTGACGCAGACCAGTGGTCCATCTAGTTTGTCTCCAACAGTGGCCAGTACCCATAGATCTTTAGGTGAAACATATGAAGCATGTTTTTTATGGACAAAAATTTAAAATTGTGGTCTGACTTGCTCCTGTAAGCTACGGCCCACAAGAACCCATCTCTTGTGTTTTTCTATATATCTAAGTAAAATGCCACTAGGTTATTTGTTTACCATCCATGAACATTTTATTACTTTTTACCATTGATGATTTGGACACATACAGTTCCAGTTTTCAACCATCAGGAGTCGATTTGATATTAATCCTGTTGTTTATTTATTTTCTTCTAGGTACATGAACATTTTGACTTTCAAGCTGATAAAGATTTTAGTGTTCAGGACCAAAGTGTTAAAGAATTTCTTCTTGAAGATACATTCATGTTCCTCTTATCAAATAAATCTTCAGCCTTCACTTTCTTCAAGGCTTTAGAGCATGTTTACAGATCAGCAGGGATTAAAGTAAGCATGCAATCTTGTAAAAACTTTTCTTATTACAAACCATCTGAAAATATTCTCAGTGATAATCTATTTTGTGTGAGATTATTTTTTAGTAAGACTGAAATGAAACTCTCAAGTGAAACTATTTTAGAACTGTACAAAATGGATAAACCTTACATAATGTCATTTTGCACTATTTTTATTGTTTTATTTTCAAACCCCAGTATTTCACATGGTCACAAAATGTCGTTAAGACTTTAAACACTGACAGCTGCAAAAATGGAGAATTATGATTTCAAAGTTAAAGTAATTTTGCACAACTGCGGGTCCAGTTTACTGAAAATATTGTGAAGCCTAAATCTACTTCAAATGCAAAATTGGTCCTTTTCAAGCACATTAACGTTAAGCAATCTATTTTTCACATCTCTTCCTGGTGTTATCTGTGACCAAATTCCCCTTTACGTGAAATTCTGTTGAGTACAGGTAGGTCAGTTTTGTTCAATAACTTTTTGTGGTGGACCTGATTTTAAAAAGGGCATTACTTTGTGGCCCATATCATGTCCTGGATGGAGAGAGGGAGGGAGTTAGGAAGGGGTTTATGGTGAAGTCGGAATGAGGGCCGTACTACACCAAATTCAAGGTTACGGTACAGTTGCCCAGGTTTGCATTGAATTAAACACAAAACTTGGTGAGGATTGGGAAGAAGCAAATGAGAGCAGGACAGGTGATAAAGGGAGGATGGAAGAGGCAGAATGAAGTGTCCAGGGTAAAAGGGACTGGAGTGGGAAGGAGCCTGGTGGAGGCAGCAATGGAGGGATAGGGTGCAGTAAATCAGAGCAAAGAGGTTGGGGATCAAACAAGCCTCTCATTTTCTCCTCTTCCCATCCAGCCTGGACTGGAGGAGGAGTGTGAGTGGGTAGGGTCAGTTCAAATTTCAACTGCAGCAGCTTGGGCTAAGCTGCATGTGTGTGGCAGGGAGTGGGGGTGAGGGTGGGCACAGGGACAGACTCAGTGGGTGGGATTTGGCTCCTAGGCTGCCTTTGAGGAGCACTGTATATGCTGTTCAGGGCCTAGTTGCATCTTTCTGATACTTTGTCCCTGTAACATCATAGTGTGTCTCGACATGTTACATTAGCTGCTCATTTCCTGTGTTTGTAATGATGTTTGTTTGAACATACAAACATGGGTGTGGGCTGCCTGAAAGACCCAGGTGTGCTGGAACCAATCCAGCTGCGGACTCACAGCTACAGGTGTGGTGGCAGGGCTGGTCTACTCCCCGAGTCCCCACTGAAAGCAGACTAAAACTGTCTTCCACCTGCCAGCAACAATTCAGCATGGCTGGGATTTGCCTGCTCCCCACTGATGCAGACCAGCCCCTCTTGGCTGGCCTCAGGCAGGGCCAATAGGTGCCATGGCTTGGGTCCTCTGGTTGGAGAGGACCCTGCACGGAAGCCAGTCCTCAGAGTGCTCCTGAGGCCCCGGGACAAGCTATTTCTGTGGGGCCCTCTCATCCTCTGTGGTAGCTGCTTCCTGCAGGGCCCTGGCCCCCTTCCTGCCCTCCCTGACTGTGGTGGAGGAGCATTTCCTGTAGGAAGGGATTAAAGGGGTGGTGCTGGAGGGCGAGGTCATGGGGCTCTGCATTTTATTTTCTCCCTGGGCCCTGCAAATTCTCAGGCCAGCCCTGCAGCCTCGCATGCACTGACGTGCTGCTGAGAGGAGCGCTTCTCAGGGCGCTTTCAAACGAGACAAAATTCGCAGCTGAGCCTTTAAACAGCCGCCTTTCTTCCAGTTTGTTTAAATGCTTCACGCGGTTTGCAGCCGCGTCTTTCGCGTGTCACACCGGCCCTGGAATCCTTCTCCCTCACATCCGCATCAGCGATCTGCCATCTTTCAAGGTAGTGAGATGGGTGAGACGGCTTTTGTGAATGCTCGTTTAAAAGCACCTTCGGGGTTCTGCTGACAACATTCCTCCCAGATTTGGTGCCAACAGAACCCCACACTTTGGGCAGCTTGTGTGACTTTCCGCTCCAGAGGTTCCCATGTGTTGCTATCCATCCTCTTACAATGGGGGTGGACGACACACAGAAAATGAGTTTTGAGCAGCCTGTGAACTGTTAAGTGTTGTGCAAGATGTCTAGGGCCCTTGAGCGATCATACACCACTTGATGCTAGCTGCTAGAGTTCTTTGTACTCCACCTTCTCACCCTTTCTTTTACAGGATGAGGAAGATTACCGGAATCAATATGATCAGTGCCTTTCTTTAGAAGAGATAAATTCCATGATGCATTTTGTAAAGGAGCTGCAGAATCTAGGACAGTTTGAGCTGGTAAACTAAGAATTTGATTGAGGTGGTTTGCAGGGGCTGGTTATCATTATGTGAATCTTTTGCCATTTCTTTTGATTGCTTATGATATCTTCCAGGGATTTCAGGGAGCAGCTAGACACTCCTTGCTGCTGAATGTAACCACAAAGCAGATGTTTCTATTTCTGAAATGTTTGCAAACATTATAGACTTACAGCCCAATCCTTAAAGCACCTTTCCAGCAAAAACTCTTTGCAGTCTGCTGCTAACATAGACTCCTGATGATTTTATTTAAAACATTAAATAAATTCATTAAATAAATGTCGGACTGGAGTTGCTCATAGGTTTTTAATTTTTAAAAGGCGGGCTGCTGGATTTATTTATTTATTTAATTTTTACCACCTATCCTCAAAGAAACTCACATTTAGCTTGTGGACCCTGGCTCATGGGCCCCAATGCAGCTGCACCACCTGTCACTATGATAGTTATGCCCTTGGTCAGGGACTGTGAATAAATAATGTCAGTTGTGGCCAGTGGAAGGGTGGCAATGCCGATTGAGCTCCCATCTATCGGCATTGCCACCCTTCCCACTATTGGGCCAGTGCAGCCTGCCTCACCTCTCCCCTTTCCTCCCCAGTCTCATCTGCAGCTTTCCAACTGACTGCCGCCACCACAGCAATCGGCACATATTTGTGAGTGCCTCTCCTTCCCTTCTGCCCCCCACCCATTACGCAGCTGATTTTCAGTGCATGCACATGGTCAGCTGTCAGTTGGAGTGGGGGCGCGGCGGGGCTGGCTGTGACTGAAGCATAGGGCAATCGGCTCAGCTGTGAGTCGGACTGGCAGGGG
>QEPC01001547.1:1595878-1624899 GCA_003113815.1 Sphenodon punctatus
GATCGCAGGGGTTGCACGGACAATTATACCATGGACAGTATAAACTCCCCAAACTGCATCCCCCTTTATTCTAGACATATTTTATGCCCCCTAGTTTACTTTGTACATGCTTTATGACTTTCCCATATCGGGATACCTCTCTAATCCTGATACAAAGTATATCTGAATATCAAAGGTTATACTGGATTTCTATTGTTGTAGAAAGTCATTTCCCCCTTGCTAATGACACTGGATATAAATATCAGATTCAGTTACTGCTAGTGAATGTTACTACTTGCTTTAATTGCATTCTTTGTGTGATAGTTAAAGCAGTGCGCAATACACAGTAGTTTCATCTATTTAAGTCTTATCCATTTCCATTTCCAATTTGTACTTTTTTGTTTACTTTGGCAATGTGGTCTGCAGAGGCATCATGGACAGAAGGGTGGAACAAAGGACTAGAAGCTTCTGTAGGAACCTCTAATTTTAATTGTTCCTTTGTCACTTATTCATGGTGTAGCCTTCTGTAAGTTCTGTAGCAGGGTGCAGTCCTCCAAGGCTGCGGCCCCTTTAAGAGGGGGCTGAGTGGGCCAGCTGGAAGACTGTGTGCATGCCTGAGTCTGGGGAAGCCAGCCCCTGGCAAAGGCAGCCTGGGTTGGACACTATCTCTGTAAAGGAATAGCCAAGCTAGAGCTAGGGAGCATGCCCAGTGGAGGCTTCAGAGCAATTTAGAGCTCTAAGTGCTGGGGCATGCTCAGTAGAGCTCTGTAACCCTTTCTGAGCTCCAAGTATGGAGACATGCTGAGTGGGGACCTGGTGAACTGAGCATGCTCAGGGCCTACAAAGGACCTAGGCTCAATTGAGAGGGGGGCAGTGTAGGTGCAGGAACTAGAGCTGTGAGCTCCCTACTCCTGGAGAGTAACCTGGGTAAAGGGCCTGCTTAGAGCACAGGGCCAATGCCTAGAAGAAGGACTTTTTGAGTCAAGTCCTCAACACAGACAATGTACGCACCTATGGTGGCGTCAGCCTTGGCTGTGAGGGGCGGTAGGAGGCCAAGGGTGGGGCCCCTACAGGGGAACCCCACAGAGTGCACACACACCCTACTTGAGGGGTTACAGCCAAGTTTGAAGGCTGCATAAGCGTGGCAGTTCTAATTTCCCTATTGACACCCCAGTGCCCCGTGGGGCCCTGGGAAGACCCCCTGCTACAAAGTCATCTTGTAATCTGTCTATCTGTAAAATGGAAATAATAACTAGCTCCCTCCTAGGGTATTGTGTTGATTAATTAATGTTTATATACTGTTTTGAGAATGTACATCTCTCTGCAAGTGCTAAGTATTATATACTAATGCTAGTTAATCCATGAGTAGCAGTTCAAAGGCACAGCTGCTTACTTTCAAATAATCTCTAGCCAGTTTGCCAAAATATTTAGCCTTGCATATCAAAGCATACCAAAGCATACCAACCTTCAGGAGCTTTTAGTTCAGGGGTGTTAAACTCATTCAGGGTAGAGAAATGGATTCCTTGGTTAATTATGGTCCATAAACTGGGGTATAAATTTAGGACTTCAAATGCCTCAGTAATACAGTTCTCTCTCACTCCATTCACTCGTTGGTGTCACTGGGAGATCTGCTTAGAGATCAAGAGGGAATCCGTGGCTACCAAATTTTATTTACTCTTTATTTAGTTTGATATTGTTGCACTCTGCACCAAGCAAGAAAATCAGCTCCCCCTTAAAGACCTGCAATATCACTGTTTTTATAGCTCTTTCCTCCTTATCCTCCTTTTTTGTTTCTGTCCTTGTTTTTGGGTGCAATCCAGAACTCACGTGTACATGGCTTAGGTGTGCGTGCACGAGTTCCACGTGATTTTCATGTGCATCCCCCATAGTTCCTGTAACAGATGAGCATGCAGGTTGCTCACTCACTTCACATGTGCCCCTTGTGCTCGTCCATAGAGTTTGGGCTCGGTTCCTTTGTGTCTCCCTTGTTCTGTCTGCACTGTCTTCTTTGCTGCAATGACAAATTCCCATTACTCTGTGAGCTTTGCTTTAACCCCATGTGTCTATTGATCTGCTAAAATGATCAGCAATAAAATAGCTCGTAGTGACACTGAAGTGTCCGTCGCTAGCGCTACCTAGCTGACATTTCAGTGAAATGAATAGGGTAAGATAGCTCATTGCTTAAAGCGATCTGCAGAGTCAGGAAGAGAACACCTATTTCATTATCGCCAGTTCTCTTCACATTTGTAAGATCATCTTCTCAGTCATGAGGACAAATAACTGTTATTGAAAGCTGAGATATTGGACAATCAGTGTGTGTTCTTCGGGCAACATAAATATGTGAAGCAGGCCATGTCTGACCCAGGGATGGTTGGTAGATTCCTCCGTTTTAGATTCTCACCAACAGAAGTTGGTCCAATAAAAGATATCATTTTAATGACTTTGTCTCCATGTCATTCTTAATAAGACTCTTAACTCCCTTAATATTGGTCATTTAGTAAGTGCATGTATGTGACCACTGTCAAGGGAAGGCAAGGGTCAAACACACCTGTTCATATTTTAGTTTCTCTTAATGACTAAGGATACATTCAGGTGGTGGTGTTCTTTTTTGTAAAGCTACAGAAAGCAGCCGTCCTGATATGGGAGTTACAAAAGGCCGGGTTGTTGTCACATCTGAACTACGGTACAAGAGGATAAATTGGTAGTACAGTGATGGAAATGTTCCCTCCATCACCATTGTACAACTGGTTTACCATGTTGCATAGCAGTTCAAACATCACAATAACTCCATTGTGAACTCCCCCACTTTCTCACTTGGGTAAGAAGTAGCTGATTTCTGGAAGTTATTTTAATGTTAATATTTATACATTAAATATTTGAGGTGGTTTCAGATGTTTGAACATAGGGTTAAAACAGGCATGCAGATGGTGCAGCGGCTCCCTGGCCTGCCCTGGGGTGGAAAAGTGCGGCCACCACTCCCTAGGTCAGCAGGTGGCACAACATATACGTGCATGTGACACCTGGCTGCCAGAGAGCCGCCCTACTGTGGTAGAGTTGGGGAACACAACAAACGTGTGGGCAGCAGCTGCCCTCCTTCCCCACTCTTAGTGCCCTGCCTCCCACCATGATGTGCAGCCATGGTGACCAGCCATGGTGAATGACCAGCAGCAGGGATAGACGGGGACAAACAGACATATTGGACTTCTTTGGTTCACTTGGGTGGCCCTTGGCCCAGGATGGTTGCCTGGGATCTTCAGGAGGAATCATCATGTGCCAGCTGCCTATCCGCCCCGGGTGTACGTGGCCCAACATCTGGCAGTGGAAAACAGATGAGTGGGTGAGTCCGCAGCCTGGGTGGGCCATAGGAGGCCACTGCAGCCCACCAACATGTCTGTTTTGACCCATGATGTCATGAGTAGAGATGACTGGAAATTTTCCTCTGAAAACCACAGAAAAGGCCTCTTGAAAATAAAATTTCCCTTGAAGTTACTTTTTCATTGACATTTTCTGATCTCCTTTTCTAAACTTTTTTGTATTGTTACCCACCCTGAGCCCTCAGGATAGGGGGATAATACATTTTTAAAAATAAATAAAAATTTCCAGAACATGCAGGGAGAATGCATGTTCTTTTTCTTAACTTTTTCTTCCTGAATTTGTACTCTGGAAAATGGCTGCCCAGAGTCCTGGAGATTCTATGCAACTGTCCCAAATGTCTAGTGTTGAAAAACTGTCATGGTCCTCCCCTGCAATGACCACTGCTTTTGACTATTTATTTCACTGACTTCTCAGTAACTGAGCTAATGGAATGAGCACGTTTTAGCTACATGGGATGTACAATTTTAATACTTCCAGAGAATGAAATAATTTTCTCCTTTTACAGGCATACGAAGAAGATTTCCAAAAACACATCTAGGATGAAAACAAAATGGTCAAATCTTAGGTAAGAAACCATACCCAACGAGCATGTAAACCCACACAATGTATCAAGAAACGCCACATCTAATGGAGACCATGAATATTCACAGCTGTAGGGCAGTGTACTGGCAGTTACATTAAAAGCATACACACTCAGTTGGATCAGCCTGGACATTTGAGCCTGGACCCAGAACTCTAAGGGGTCAAGTGGCCTGAGCACCACTAGGAATCCTCCAGACTGGGCAGGGTAGGAAGTGAGGCCTACACGCCGTACCTGCCCACTCCAAAACATTCATAGTGGCACTCTAACTGCTTTCAAAGGGCCTGCCAAGAAAGAGTGGGTGGGATGGGATGCTGGCTCCACCCCACCCACTCTTAAAACTTTCTTCTTGGCAGGGAAGCTGGGATGGTGTTGCTTTAGTGAGTAAGCCTTGCCACCACCACTTTGGAGACCCAACCCACTACCCTTCCAGTGTCCAACCCAGCATCCTGCCCCTTTGTCGTTAGGGGGCCTCATAGTTGGGATGTAAGCCCAGGCCTGCCACAGCCTTCCTATGCCGCTGAGCAAAGCACACGGAAAATGAATTGCTTTACCTATGTCAGCGGAACAATCCATTATTCTCTATGCCCCCCTTTTTAGATACATTTAGGCTAACCATAAACCATTTTAATATTCCTTTTTGCAAGTCACATTGAAACATTAGTAGTGGTTGGCCATTTCCGTCCTCCTGCAAGGACTGGACTTGTGCCTTTTTCATCTTTAACCTGATGACCAATGTGTTTCTCTGATAATGTACCTTGGTGGGACCAAGAAGTAAATTTCTAAGGAAAAACAAATTAATTTTCTATGCAAAATCTGTACGAACATGGAGCATAAGCAATCTTCATCCTTCGTTTCCTGCCACTAGTCAAGGGGTGTTTTTAGACAAGCGCCACCCCACCCCACCCATCACCCACCCATCATGCATCTTTCAGGGCTGCATAGGGCACCAATGCAGCCCTGCAACATGCAGGATGGGTGGGGAGGCACTTGTCTAAAAACACTTAAATAAAATGGGTACTTTCCGATGTGCAAAAAAAATAAAATAAAATGGAAATCATCCTGGGGGAAATACATGGAATGGTTTTGCTGTGACGTCTGAACTGCTGCATCATGGGAAATACAGTTGAAAAGTTCCCCTGGAAACTATCCCACCGTCCCAGAGAGTTACCATGGAGTGCTTGTCATTTTTGTTTTTTTAAATGTCCGAAAGCATCCAATATGCGAAGGGGAGCCCTCTAAAACTACAGTGTAGCCTCCAAAATCACACAGAAGTGATTTTACGAATAATAGGAATCATCTAATTAAAAATATTATGGATGAGTAACTAGGGAATTTGCTCTTGCTCATACCCTCCTGCAGAGTCTGTGCTTCAGTTTCCCCCTGAAAAAGCACCATAATGATAACACTACTGGTTCTCACAAACAGTAGACAATTTATTGGTTCTTCTCCACAAGAGCCCTGTTTCCCCCGAGTCCACTTCCAGGGCTCCACCCAGGTCTCTTCCCTGGTAGTGGACTCGGGTTTCTCTCCAACTCATAGACACAAAACAAGCCTCCAACATAAACTTTGTCCCCTTTGTCCAGGGATCCCCTCTCTGGTCATTTCCCATCCTTCAACCTGGAAGCACTTTCCCTACCAACCCTTTCTCCAGTCTTCCCTAGTGATCTCTCCCTCACTCCATGAACTGTAGGCTTTTATCTCTAACTGGTCAGCTGACTCCTCCCAGCCACAGCCGCCTGTGGTCAGCCTCCCTTCATAGACTACAACTGGGAGGTTTAGCTAGCTGGGAGCAAGAGAGATGATCCTATTCATCTTTGTAGGATGAGCTCACCCTCCTACAGTGACATACATCAGAGTGGTTCCAGATAGCTTGTGCTCAGCTTTTGACTAAGGATTTGTTTCTAAATGCATGTATGACTTCTTTTTTTTTTAAAGTTTTTTTTGCTGTATTATACGCTGTATGCTTTCCTGTGTGTCCCCAAACTTGTCCAAATTGGAATATTTCATTCCTGATTTTTTTTCTAGCCTTAAGCATTGTAAGAATTATAACTTGTGCATACTAAAGAATTGGATATTAAAAATAAATAGAAAAGTAATGTACAAACAATTAAAAGGGATTTGGATTTTTATTTTTGTTATTTCGTGTATTCCCTCCCCTAGCTTAAATAATTTCAAGAGATTGTCAGTTTTTCATTAGCTTCATTTTAGGTAAGCACTAGTATTAGTGCATCAATTTGTCCAGAAAATTGCAGTTCTGTGCTACATGCCACAAAAAACATGTTATTGTAAAGGTGTTTTCCAAGCAACAGCTTCCTTTTTTCATTCTAAAAAAACCCTCCGTGCTATTGCTTTTATAGGCATGCTTACCCAGAAAAAGAGAACGCTAAAGAAATAGGCTCTTACACTTTAACAGAAAATCATAAAGGTAGGATATTGGACAGTTTGCTGTACTGTATACTGCATACCTTACTGTGTGTTTCCAAAGTTGTCTGAATTGGAATATTTCATTCCTGATTTCTAACCAGAAGAATTTGATTCACTAGGTTTAAAAATAATTCATTTTTGGAGGATAGTCTGACTGTCCCTTAGGCCATTTTTAGACAGGACACACCCATGAGGGTCCACCCACCCTTCACAGATCCAGGCGCCTGTCTGAAGGCAGCGTGGGCGGAGGCACGCTCCTATACCCACGCACCACCAACCCATGCCCCCGCATGGAGCCACCCAGGTTTTTCTTTTGCACACTCACTGCACACCCATCTGCTGCCTTGTGAAGACCCCTTCCCCCATGCACTAGAAGTGCACGGCAGCGCACGCAGAAACCACTCCCCAGGCAGGTCTGTCTGAAAAAACGGCCAGTCTGACTGTTCAAAGCTGGGAGTAAATATCAGAGAATCACTCCGTTATGGCCTGTTGTGTACTTCTCTGAAGCGACCGAGGGTGGGCACTGTCAGAGATAAGATGCTGGGCTAGATAGGCAAGTGGTCTGACCCTGTATGACATTTCTTATATTATAATGCTTATTAATAACATAAAATCCTAAATCCTATTTGCTTAATGTATGAAGGTTACATCACATGTGACAAACAGTGAGGGGGAACAAAAATAGTTAATAAAATCGACCTCCTCAAACCCATCAAAATATTATACTTTTATTATTAAATTTTGTTTGGGTTTTTGCTTTTGTTTTTATGTACTAAAAAGAACTCCAAGCATGATGTAATGCAAACCATCATCAATTGTTTGCCCTTTTAGGTTTGCATTTTTCCAATGAGACTAAAGAATTACGCTGCAGTCATGGTAAGTCAAGTTCTCAATCTTTGTAACGGCCAAACATGTTTATGCAATAGGTGGCACTGCTTTAACAAATTGTATACACTATCTTTGCACCTTTCTGAATAGAAAGGCCACTAATTAAGCGTAGGTAAAGTAAACAAGGTTATTTTAGGAGCAAAAATGTTTATGAATTGGTCAAAAATCAGCCAATTAAAGCATAAAGCTGTAGATATTTAATGTTAGCACTCTTAGGCTTACTGATGCCAAAGCTTCAATTTTGTTTTTTCTCCAGCTAATAACTCTTGTCGTGTGGAAAATTGTCTCGAGGACAATCGTTCTTTCTTTTGTATTTATTAAATGGCTGCTGTTTCCCAGTGTAAGAGGAGTTTAAGAAATGAATGACAGACTGTAGTCTTTTAGTCTTCTTACATATAGGCAGACAGGCAACTTTATTCTTGCTGCTCACAGCACAGCGTAGCTAACTGCTAACTATCGCCAGACTGCCTGTAATTTCTGGGCCAGTGTAAAATCTGCAGTGGACTATTCTGGATCTGTTATTAGCAAAGGGTAAACTTGCATATTGGTTTATTTATGAATGGCTCATTTATGAATGGCTCATTTATAAATAAATATTTATAAATTACAATGTAATTATTATTTATGTTATTTATAAATATTTATTTATGGCTCCTTCATAAACAGTGCAATGGTCTTTTAAGCATCAGAAAGAAAGAATACCTCATTCTGTAGCTTACACTGTATTTTATACAATGGGAAACTGATGTGATTAGTCTGCGTCTGCTCGTAAGGAACAGTGCAGCATTCTAGATGCCCAGAAAGAAAAGATTGGCTATATGGGAGTGCTGAGTGCTTCATACCTCTCTTAATCTCCCTGTAGAATATTAGTTCAATAATTATGAATTATGCCTGAGAATATATCATCTGTCTGATCCATGTTATAGCCTTGTTTGTTCTTATGTGACATGGGGTGTTTTCAGACGTTACAAGATCACAGTCAACCACAGTCAATTCCCTGTGGTGGCTGTGATCACGGATGTTCCCCCCCAGATGTTACCCTGGCGGGGAATCACTTTCGCCATGCGAGCGGCCGAAGCGGTGGGACCGGCGGCCGCCGCGTGGCAAAGGCGATTCTCCACCGTGATGAACCCCGCCGTCACTTCTGGACGGCGGCCACAGCCTGGAATCCCCGCAGGGATTCCAGCCCATGGCCAAAGCGGGCGAGTACTGCGGCCGCATTGGCTGCCGCGGCCGCCCGTCTCTGCAGAGGGCGGGCGGTGGGGAACGTGGAGGGGGTGGGGCCGTGCGGCCGCACGTTGCGCCGCGTGTCCCCGCCCCCTCCCCGATTCCCTGCCGGGATCCCCCGGCACGTCTGTTAGGGCATGACGGGGTCATCCCGGCGGGGAATGAATTTATTGTTTATTGAATTTATTATTATTTATTCATTCCCCGCCTGGTCATCCCGGCGGGGAATGAATTTATTGTCTGAAAACACCCATGGAGTGAGACACACAAACCTAGAGGTAAATGCAACCACCCCCTCATCATACATTCTCACTTGCTTCACTCCCTTGCCATAGTTAGTTAGGCATTAATTATGAACCTTTACTAAATCCCACTGAAGTGAAGTGAAGGAATGGGATTTCTCCCATTGATTTCACTGAAATTTGGATCAGAGTCTCTGCAGAACCCTTTAATTTACTATTGTGCACGCACAACCACAGAAACCACATCAGACGCAATAACGGGGATAAAGGCATTGGCCACAACTTTATTAATTCATATACATCAGGCAGCCCACTTAACTGGGCATACCCTGCATCAACAGCAGTGGAAAATCATGTAAATAAGCAGGAAAGGGGCCAGGTTACTCTCAGCACCCCAACCATGTTGACCTGACCCAGCCACGGTCACCCCCCGTGGGTCAGGTTGGGGAAACCATCCTGGCACAGTCATTTTGAACCTTGAGCTGGGCCCCCACCCTTGCGACTTCCCTGCTGTCACAGTAGTGATTGGGCACACTGACGTTCCCCTGACTCATAGAGAGCCTCACCACAGCATGGTTCCCAAGCGACTATCCATGGAATAGTTGCAACAGAGCAAAACAGCATATTGTGACTAACAAATATAACCCCCGAAACTGCTGTGGAGAAGGCAAAAACCACCAGCCTTGCCGAGTCAATTAAGACAGGTGGAAAAATTCCTTCTCAGCCATGAACACAGCAGCTAGCAGAAGCCCACAGCAGTGGCCCTAGACTACCAACCAGAAGGAAACAGGAACTCATAGAAACCCCCCACAAATTTAAGGCAGGCAAGGTGGCAGTCTGTACTGCGCTGGAACCAGGAATAAGGAGGCACGGGCATCCACCAGCGCAGGTATGTACGTGCCATGGGCTCCACTCTGCAGGTATTTTGCCTGGCCCTATTGGCCAGGGGTCCCTTCAGCCCTGGGAGGAGGGGTCCCGCCCCACCCCCAATGCAGGGACATGGTTCTGGGGTTAGGCAAGCACAAATCTGCCCCCACTTAAACGGCAGGCGTTCTTATATGTAATTTTACAAACTGGCCTCTTCTTGCTCTGTCCAGACTGCATGGTGATTTGATGTTTAGGAGTATGGTCTGCACTTTAAACCAAAATAAAATCAACAGTGATTTCAGTGACAGAAAAACTGCTCTGGAGAGGAAGGGCTCTCTTAAATGATCTCCTTGCATCCCAATTATTAGATCCACAATTTTGAGGTCAAGTTCTCTACTTGCAACTGGCCTGTGGGAGGGTTACACTTGAAAAGTGAGAAAATTTGATATTTATGAGTTGTGAGTTGTCAACCCAGTGGACCCCATCTGTGTTGTCACGCCTGCGGCTCAGCCAGAAAGATGTCCTTTCAAGGCCACAAATGTTTCTACTTGTGCTGACAGGCACCATGATTTCATCCGTTTGATAGATGTTCATTTTATGAGGTTTTTCTTTTGAAAGGTTCTTCCTACTCAACAGCTGCTCTCGTTTTCAACGATAGTACTGGCTTCTCAGGGAGGCTGTGTTGATCTTGAAAAGAGATGTCATCTGAAGAATGCACACAGTATCACACAAAACCGTTTGTCCTCAAGAGCACATTTTGTTTCTTCAGAATATTTCCTTTTCCTAAGCATCTGTGCTTCCCCACCGCTTCCCCACTGCCTTAATAAGGCTTCCCCATTGACTAATTTGGCCCAAATTTTGCTCTCTCAAGACAGTGTAATTTGGGATTAACTCCACTATCTGTTCATACTGGCATACCTGAGAAATTAACTTGGTTGTTTTGGGTTTCTCTGTGGTGAAATATATCCTTTGTGAGAAAGGCCTACACAACACTGTGTGCTATTTAAGCCCCACACAACTGTTGTATTAGAGCTTTATACAGATATATATTCGAGTAGTTTAATGGAAAAGTTTGCTGGCTGGCACATTTGCACAAAGAGAAAATTTTGAGAATATATTGGAGACTAGAGTAGAAATGTTGATTTTGTAAACATGGAAATTTGATTAAAGCTGTTACATCCAACTTCTTGTAAAAGAGCCCTAATTACTGACTGACTGACTGACTGACTGACATACAGCAATCTTTACTGTATGAAATCAAGCAGTTCTATGCAGTAAGCACCCAAACTCACAAAGCCTGGTCTCAGCATTAATCACTGAGATCTATTGGCTATAAAATAGGCCATATATTCCCTCCATGGGCACCTTTTCTTACAAAGCTTTGAGTCCCTACTCACCTTTGGACCTTCTGATCCAATACCAAGCTTGGCTGAGATTGGCTTGTGGGATTATCAGTTATTATGATACACACACACACATTGGGTAATTCCATAAGCTTCCATTCCATATGGAAACAGCCTAATAAGAAAAACTAAATAATGTAGAAGAACCTCAGAGTTTTACATTTTATTTTGCTTCATCAGTATTGGTGTGAGCTCTTTTGTTTAGAATGTTTTTTGAGGCAAAACATCTTGTTAAAGGTCCAAATATTATAGTTACAATACATCTCTGCACTGGAGTACATTGACACCGTTGACAATTAATGCAGAATAACGAATATGTTTGGAGAAATTGTGTTCTGTTCTCAAACAATTCCTAAACAGAAAGAGGGAGTGAAATTTGTTGGATGAGGATTTGTATAACTTATAAAATGTACTGTACTAATAACCCCTCAAGCTAGATATCACCCATGGGATCAGTCCTTACAGGCTGCTAGGATGTTTCCAGCAGAATTTGTTTTATTTTTTCTTGTTAGCTACACATATACATAAGCCCTGCACAACTACCTAAGGCCGTTTTTACACGGAGCCTCCCCCCACCACCAGCTTGGTGTTCAGACGGGTGTGTGGTGGTGGGGGCAGTCCATTGATACGGCCGCCGGTGGGTGGAGGGATGGGTGTGAGGCAGGTGTGCGCCCGTGTAAACAGTAACACCATGGGTGGTGGGTGTTTGTGTGTGCATGCTCCCGCCACACACCCACCAACACCCGCCGCACACCCACCTCTACCCACGGAGCCCTCCAACAGAACTGAGGATGCTCCATGGGTGTAGTTGGGTGGGTGTCCATGTAAACAGGAACACACTCACCTACACCCGCCGTGACAAAACACCCACCCCCATTCGTGTATTAACGTTCTAAGTATGTACAGACTGGTACGTACCTAAGTATGTTAGGAATATCTGTACTAATAGTCATGTACATTTCAGTTAACCCAACAGAGAGAGGATTTCCTGATCTTAATCCTTCATAATTTTTCAAAATCTTTGATTCCTCTTTAAGTAATTAGGCAGTGAGAGGTTTAAACCCTGAAAAGTTGACACAAGTGCCAGTGCAAAAGACATTAATGCCTGGTAGCCAAAGGAACAAATTCACTTTTGCTGAGAGTTAATGAATCTGGCCATTGATCATTTAACAAATTTGTATCAGTTATATGTTGTTATAAAATGTTTGTCTATTTCAAAGGGGTTTTTTTATGCTTCTTGGAACAGATAAAGATACCCTACCTCATATCAAGCAGATCTTCACCAGTCCACATTTTGACCTGAATCCTAAATTTAACCCGAAGATCAAAGAATACTACTTTGAAGTTCCATTTGATGTGGTGACGGTGAAAATTGGAGCAAAAGCCACCAACTGTCATAGCCAAGTTCACCTGGATGAGAGGCTGGGACCAAGGTAATGGTTGGTGGGGAGGGATTATTACCTTGCAATGGATACATCCAGAAAAATAGGAGCATTTTGAGGGAAAACCTCCTTCCAGTTCTCACATAAAATTCTTGCTGCTCAGACCTGCAAAACCATGAGTCTGTATCCCATTCACTGTGCTCTACCAATTAACTAAGTTGAGTTTTCACAAACCAAAGCCTGTCCTGCATTATAGCCCATGCAGATGAACTGTTGGACCCACACCAACTTCAGTATGGCTGTGTAGTGCAAATGTTTGCATGCCCAGGGCTCATTGGGCCCGAGGTAGGAAGTGAGTTAGTCTCATTGCTGAGAATGCTCTCTTTTTATTGCCCCAAGATTTGGATCAGGGTGTATGTAGAGTTCTATTTAGCCATCTACCAAAATAATATCTGGGCATTTTTGCACATAAAATCAATAGCAATATAAAGCAAACTCACTTCATGGAGTCTCTGGCACTTCTCCCTCTTGGGGGTTAATAGATGAAGCAATTATTTATTCTTGGGTGCATTTTTGGGCTGTTGAAGAAGGCTGGTCTGTAAAATATCCAAGGGTTAAACTGTACAGAGTCATATAAATTAAGCAGAATTGAGTCTGGTCAGCAACTGGATGGAAGATTTACAAGGAGCTACAGGAAGTGCTAATGTTGATTTAGATAGTGACCTTCTAAGATTAGTGAAGAGGCAATGATTCTCAGTGGTGTGAGGGATGTATTAGGGAGCCATATTTTGGGTGGTGTTTAATACAGCGATCCTGACTAACCATGGGCCTAGGGTTGCCAGATCATTTATGGGAAATTCCTGGACACTGTTCTCAACCATGATGGCGTCATGTGGATTGCCCTTCCTTCCCTTGTCCCCCTGCCCTCTCCATTTCCCTGTGACATGTGCTTTGCTAGACAATTAATAGGAGAATGATTTGTTCATGGTTTGAGCAAATAATATACCACTTCATCGAAAGATGTAGCTGACACTCTAAAACTAATTTGGTACTGAAAAGTTAGAGCTCATATAACTAAGAAAATATTCAGGGCCCTGTGTTCACTCTGTTTTCTCTATTGGCAACAATGATGAAAAACACAGTGAACACAGGTCCGTGGTAGTATTATTCACCCTCAAAATTTATTTAACATTCAAAAATTGGTGTTTACATTTTATAAAAACATAAGAAGTACCATACTGCATCAGATCTGACCTGAGTGACACTCGGGCAAACTTTCTGTTTCTTGTGCACTTTTAAAGTCTGCATGTGGTTGAGGTGGTGGTATTGTTAGGAGGTGTGTATATTTGTTTGCTTTAGGCTCCCGATTGCCTACTACTTAAATTTCATCAGCAATGTTACACTTGATCTATAGGCATCTATGTATTTCTCACTATTCTTTGCTGCTTTTAGTGAAATCCTGTACATCTTCCAATGCATTCCATCCATTTAAGAGCTTAGCTGGTAGAACCTGAGAGATTTGTGCACATTTTATGATCCAGGATAGGGTCTGTCCTGGACACTGGACAAACAACATAATTCCTGGTCTGTCCAGGACAATCCTTATCCTGGATATCTGGCAATTTCTGGGTTTGGCTGGGGCTGGTTGTCACTGAAGGTGCAATGACTTGTTCCTCAAATTATGGATACTAGTCCTAGTGACAGTCTTGGCCAATATCTATTATTTCTCTGCTGTTTCAGCTGGAGAAGTTAATTCTGACCTCTTGTTAGAAAATCAGAGCAAAGCACAGAACTGTGTAACACAAGAAAGGCTGACAAGTTCCACCCCAAAAGTGATGTCTGTATTGAGTGAGTGACACTTAAAATACATGTGTAATAATATAATGAGATTTTGTAAAGTTCTTTATGTTTTTTCTGAATGTGATGCATTGTGTGTGTGTTATATCTGTTCACTGAAAGGCAAGTTCTAGTTTTGTGTGCATCAGTCATTCTCAGATCACTGCAGAGCAGAATAATATCTCCAGCACTGCTCTTGTCTGCCATACTGAATGGTTTGTCTGAGATGAACTCATGCTTGGATAGCAAACAATTTCAAGGGCTAGCTAACACTCCTAATCTCATTTGTCTGCTTGTTGGCCTCACCGCTGACTTAAACTCCAAGTGGTGTCGACAATTCATGTTTTCTGTCAGCATCACTGCCACAATCTTGCCCTCTCTGCGGCTGAATACTCTGTCTAGTTATAAAGTTGCTTTTTCTCACCATGCTTTTCACTTTGATTGAAGTCATGTCCTTTTTGTAAGGACAAAAAACATTATTAACCATGTCTATAAAGGCTAAAGTACTCAAAAATTTCAGAGGAAAGTAATGTAAAAATATTGTCTTGTTGAATGTTGGGCATTTCAATTGTTGTTTTTTTTCCCCTCTAACAGCGTTGCAAAGTACCCTCTCGGGCTGGGAATTAACAGAATCGCTATTTTGGTAACAGACAAATCCCAGCCAAACCCAGAAATTGTGAGCATCTATAAAATCACTATTTTCCGAGAAGACCGACCAAGCTTGCCTTTGTTTGATGACTTCATGGTGTGTGGCTTTGTGCAGGTACTGATTTTGTTTTGTTTTTTTAGATATGCATTATACAGAGCTTCAGAGGCCCTTTCAGTCCTTCACCTCTTTTTTTTCTCCTCATTTGTGGTGCAGGGAGTTCCCTGCCAAACTCAGAGCAACAGGCCCCCGCACTTCCCTCATTCTAAGGAAGGAAAATAATCCCATGTGCTTTGAACTATGGTTGTCCCTTTATAATGACAAGAGTACGTAGCAAATTGTAGTCAGGAGAGTCTTAGCCTCCCTGAGCCTTAGGGAAGGTAGGGTATAAGTTTAAATAAATATCAACACTTGGTCCATGTGATGTGAGGTCAAACAGTGTTGGAAGGCAGCTCAATATCTGGTTAGATTCAGCAAACAATAGAGAACTGGAGCAGATCAAAAGAGCTGCAATAGGTGGAAGATATGATTGAGTTTCTGCTTCTGATCAGCTGTGTGCTACTAGGAAGCCAGAAGTGAGGGTGCTTGCCCATGTTACTGCACCAGGGGAAACTAATGAGAAGCAAACCCCCAGTGTAGTTACAAGCATCAGTTAACGCTTCTCCTGTTGTTTTCAATCACAAAATGCAGGGTAGGATTTTGTGCCCTGCTTTTTGTGATTGAAAACAACAGGAGACACATTAAATGACGCTTCTAACCACACGCCCACTTTCAAAGCCTCACCTTACCGCACTGGGAAAACTAACGAAAAGCAAACTCTTGGCAGGGAAAGTAACATGAGACTTTGAACATGGACATGTGGTTAAAAGTGTCATTTAACTCTTTGTTGTTTTTCATTCACAAAAAACAGGGTAGGATTTTGTGTCCTGCCTTTAGTAATTGAAAACAATGGGAGACACCTTGAATGACACTTTTAACCATGTGTCCATGCTCAAATCCTCACGTTACTTTCCCTGCCAGGAATTTGTTTTTCGTTAGTTTTCCCAGCATGGTAACATGCGCAAGCAGCCTTAATGAGAGGATGAGAAGAAAGCCACCCCAACCTCCCAGTCTGGAGCAGATATCTGCTTCCATGAGCAGGAATTAATACTATTTATTGAGTGGTTTCCCACATTAATGTTTATGGCACAACCTATCTCACGGCTTGCGAATCCTCTGCGCATCTGTGCCTACATGTGCACAGCACAGTGTGTCCACAACTGAGATGCATGAGGTACCTGCGTATGTGTGTGCACGCATGAGAGCTGTACGCATGAGATCTGCGGGTGTCATTAATGTTTCACTTTAAGCCCTTGTACTGTGTCGTTGAAGTACGGTCAAGGTAAAAGGCTTGGGAGTGCTTAAAATGAAAAGTGCTTGATAAGTTCCTTTTAATTAAATGAAATTTCCTAGTTGGATCTGCTTTTCAGTTAAAATAATTATATAACTGTACAGAAAAAGGAAGGACTTTAATAACTGAAGTGTAAAAATGAGATTAAAAAGAGAATCTTGCATCTCCTGGGTATTGTGAAGATGCAGTCTGTGACATTAAAAAAATGTTTCCCATTAGGTGAAGTCAAACACTCTTAGAAGCTATCTTTACTGTATGAAAACAAGCAGTTCTGTGCAGTAAGTAGGAGTGGGAATTCCAGTTCTCCCGAGATCCGATATTGCAAGTATATGGATAAATGCGATATTTACCTGTACCGGCATACCAGATTTTTAACATTGGCCGTGGCACCAGATTTTTTTACATTGTGACCATTGAAGTCAATAGCCGAAATGTAAAAAATCTGGTACCGCGGCCAATATTAAAAATCCGCTATGACAGTACAGGTAAATCCGGTACCAGGGAGATCCGATACCGGTACATCCGGTATCCGGTATTCTCCCCGGTGTCCCACCCCTAGCAGTAAGTACCCACATTCACAAAGTCTGGGCTTGTTGTAAATCACTGAGATCTTCTGGCTATAAAACAGGCCATATATCCCCTCTATTGGCACCTTTTGTTACAAAACTTTGACTCCCTACTAACGTTTGGACCTTCTGCCCCTCTACCAAACCTGGATGAGATTAGCCTGTAAGATCATTGGATATTATGATGCACTCACATACACATACAGAGTAATCCATACCAGTCTGTAACAGCAGTTCTCAAATTTTGGATCTACTGTTACAGACACAAGTTTCCCAGCCCCAGGGCCCTAATATGATACTTACCGACCTCAGAGGGCTTGATTGAAGGTCCGGGAGATCCTCCTGTGTGGAAGACACCCCCGGCAGGCTTCCTTGCTGCAGCGTGCTGTAGAGGTCCCTGCTCTACAGCACACATGTGAACAATGGCCACTGGGGCTGTTTTACACATGCGCAGCCCTTTTCCAAAATGGCGCTGGCAGCATTGGTGCCATTTTGGAAAAGGGCAGCTGTTCTGCGCATGTGCTAATGGCACTGTTCATGCATGCACAGAACATCTGCCCTTTTCCAAAATGGTGCCAACACTGCCCTTTTGGAAAAGGGCTGCACACGCAAAAAATGACTCCAGCAGCCATTTTATTATTATTTATTTATTTATTTCACAAACTTGTATCCCACTTTCTCCCGCCACAGGCGGCCCAAAGCAGCTAACAACACATATATAAATATAATATAAAAATAGTTCAATATTATAAAATTCAATAATACAAAAAACCCACTCCACCTTACCCACCCTACACCCCCACCCCCACCCCTCTCCCTCGCCAAATGCCAGGTGGAACAGCCAGGTCTTCCAGTTCCTACAGAAGACCAGGAGGTCCAGAGTTAAACAAGCCCCCACCGGGAGGGAGTTCCAGAGGCGTGACGTGGCCACTGAGAATGCCCTATTCTGCGTGGCCCCCCAGAGAGCCCGAGGGACCTCTAACAAGGCACCCCCGGATGACTGCAGGGGCCGATCTAGAACCCAGGGGGGTGAGGCGGTCTTGCTAATAAGCAGGGCCCAGACCGTGTAAGGCTTTATAGGTTAAAACCAACATGTTGAATCGGGCCCGGAAGACTATTGGCAGCAAGTGCCGAGATTGGAGCACTGGTGTAATGTGCTCCCAGTGGCCCAACCCCACCAGGAGCCAGGCCGCCGCATTCTGCACCAGCTGCAGCTTCCAAGCCGTCACCATAGGTAGTCCCATGTAGAGCACGTTGCAGTAGTCTAACTGAGAGGTAATAAAAGCATGGATGATCGTGGTCAGGTCTGGGACCGAAACCAGCGGCCAAAGCCGCCACACCAGATGTAGCTGGTGGAAAGAACTCCTCACTATAGCCTCCATGTGGAGATCCAGGCAGAGCTGCGCATCGAGGAGCACCCCCAGGTTCCGCACCTGGGATGTCAGCGGAGGGCAGCTTCCATCAATTGATGGGGCTGTTAACTCTGCCGTCCTACCTACTAGCATCACCTCCATCTTGTCAGGATTAAATCGCAGTTGATTAGCCCTCATCCAGTCCCCCACAGCTGCCAAACACCGGGTGAGCACCGAGACAGTTGGACCTGGGTCAGTCGAAAATGAGAGATACGGTTGGGTGTCATCCGCATACTGATGACACCTCACACTGAACTCTCTGATCACCTCGCCAAGCAGCTGCATATACACGTTGAAAAGGAGAGGGGACAGAACCGAACCCTGTGGGACCCCACACAGGAGGTCTCGGTAAGATGACAGACAGTCACCGAGTACCACCCACTGAGTTCTTCTGGTCAGGAATGAACGGAACCATTCAAGAACGATCCCGCCCACCCCCGCACTGTCCTGCAGGTACTTCACCAACATCTTGTGGTCAACATGCATGCTGTGGAGCAGGGACCTCCACAGTGCACCGCAGCAAAGAAGCCTGCTGGGGGGCTCCTCCACAAAGGAGGATCCCCCCATACCTTCAATCAAACCTGCTGGGCATTCAATCAAGCCCTCCGAGGCCAGTAAGTACCATACCATGGCCCCAGAGGACCTGTGGGGGTAAATTGGTTGATTTGGTGGGCTTTTTAAAGATTTAATTATGGGCCTGTACCCATACCTGTAATTAATTTAAAAAAAAAAAAAAAAAGTACTGTAACCAATTCAGACCCGAAAATCGGTGCACGTTGACATCCCAAATAATTCCATACACTTCCATTCCATATGGAAACAGGGTAACAAAAACTAAACAATGTAGAAGAACCCCAGAATATTGCATTTCATTTTGCTTCATCAGTATTGGTACGAGCTCTTTTGTTTAGAATGATTTTTTTGAGGCAAAACACCATGTTAAATGTCCAAATATTATAGTTACCGTACATTTCTGCATTGGGAGTACATTACCCACTGGGGTTTGCCCCTAGTTACCGATCAATAACTTCCATGCTTGTTCTGTTAGTAACCAGACACTTGTTCCAGGAACAAAAGGATAATACAGCGTGAACTGAAGGAGTCTTCTTTGGACTCTTGACTTAGGCACAACTGGGATCATGCATAGGAAGAGAAAGGTCAAAGACAGTGGTGTGGTCTTTCTCACCATAGGCTTCAGCTAAAATTCTAATCCAGAGACTTTTTTCCTAACTTCCTTTTATGTTTAATCCCATTAGGCTATTCAGGTTTCACTGTAAGCTGATACCATGATGAAGGTTACAATACAAAGACAGAGCTAGGGATGTTGTTTCCAGTCTCCTAACAATTCTCATGCATTTGAGTAATCCTGGATTAAGTTCAAGGCTATTCAGTTAAGAAGTGTGGATTTCCACACCACGCAGTCCCTAAGAGTACCAAATTATTGTTTTTCTCTTTTTCATAGCAACCATAATATCCTCATTAAAACCAAATTAGCGGGGGATAAACTCTGGAATCACTACAGCATGTTAAGAAGCTTCGGTTTCCAGTTATTTGCATTATTCTCTATTGTAGTGCTGCCTTGTCTGTAAATGGAAAGGTTGTGCTTGTATTTTTAGATACGTTTATAATTGCTTGAAGTGAGTGCATTGAAAGGAGAATTTGACTGTGGTGTCTAATTTGTATTCCAAATGGTCTTCCAGGATCTTATATAGGGAATAAAACATTATTTTTCTGCCGCATCCCAGAATGAGACAAGTATTGGATTTTAATGGTCGCACTCTTTATTAACGGATTACATAATTATTAAACAGGAAGAGGGGGGTATCCCTTTCAACATCTGGGGTCCAGTTTAATTAACATTATTAACCTTAATTATAAACTTGGGCTGCCTGAGGGCTCTAAGGTTCCCAGCCTGTTAATTACCTAAAATCCTGTCACCCTCCTCCCCCCTGACAGTGTAAACCCCTGTGGGTAAGGGGGTTTGGCCCCTTTAGGGAACTTTATCCAAAATGCTGTGGGGATGCCCTTAGGTGTCATAACCCATTGGGTATACTGCACCCCCACATCATGGAATGAACACCTGCACTGGCCACACCCAGCCTTTGCACAGGGTTACATTCCCCATCTCTTAAGGAGATGCCTTGCTAACTACATTACCCATACTTACAACATAATGAAATACACCCTGGACCCATACCACTAGGAACCACCAGACTATGCTAGGCTGGTTCGATCCCGCTCCCTTCCTGTATCACCTTGTGGATCGCCTCAGCTAAACCTTTCTGGTATACCTGCATACCCAGGTCAGATAAATGGACTCCGTCCACCCAATACAACTCAGGTTTAATATATCTGATTTCAGCATGAGATATATCATGAGCCCTCTGAGCAAGCAGCCACCTTTCCATTTGCTTGTTTACTTTCCTTCTCCCTGTATCTAACTTTCCTGGCCTATTTGCCCACTTCCACACCCTTCTTTCCGTCAACTGAGTCCACACATAATTAACACCCCAGGGAAAAGGCTTTTAATCTGGGTAATATCCACCTTCATCCATTTTAATAACTCCATCCCCTTAACCCACTCTAAATTATTTCCCCCCAAATGAATAACATTAACATCAGGGTGCCATGGAAATGGACCAGCATGCACCGTAGGCAACAGCTGCTCCCAGAGCATTCCCTGCCTTCCACTCCAAACTAGCTCAGTCTTCTCACTGAGTCCCAGCTGTGAACCCTGCTTTCGTCCCGCTGCTTTAGCCCCCACAGTGAACAAAGTTGTGACCCACGATCCAAACCAATCATCTCTGGACAACGGCTGTTGACCCTGTGAACAGTCAGAATTAAACAAATTACAACCATTAAGAACAACTGTAATTAACGATTCTATTCTGTGAGAGGTCTAATGTAAGTTCTAAATGCACTGGATCACCAGCATTTATAAAGATACCCTTTATCTTTTCTTCAGGAATCCCTTTAGCCGCAACACTTACAGCTCCAATCCTAAAGGAATGAGAGCAAACCCTTTGGTATTCTAACCCTGCCTTTTGTACACACTTCCGTAGCACTGTGCTAAGCTGATAATGCATTACCAAGGAGCAATCCTTGTGCACAAACAACATGCCTCCTTCACCCCTGCACTCCTGAAAATAGTCACCCATTGCTGTGACCAGGCAAGGATCCCCCACCTTGGACTTGTGAAGGATAACCATTTGACCCTATTCCCTCTGATCTGACTTAGACCTACAAATTACCACTCGCAAGTCTTTGCCAGTAAGTACGACATCCTTTCCTGCTAACCCTCTTGATGATGAGTCCCATCTGGATTCTGCCACCAACTCTCTTACTCAGAATGCCCCCCAAAAGGCCAGCGTAAAGATTGCACTAAATAAATGGACTTTCCATTGACTAAAATAAACTTTTGTCAGCACATCACAGATGTAGACCAGTATCAGGATTGTAATTGTAGCCTGATCATCCCGCTTCCTTCTGTGCTGCCACATCCAACCTTCCAATATGCGCTTAATATAAAAACTCTGCTTGGGCATGGGGAACGCAGCCAAGCCACTCATAAATGATAGGGCAGAATACTTGCTTGCTGTCATTCCCAGGGCAAGACCTTTGTGGTGAAGTGCTAAGTAAAACTGGATCAACTGAGACTCCGGAATATGAAAACCCAAACTCCAGCCCTTTCCAAGCCGGAAAGCCTGAAACTCCTTAAATGCCCCCTTCTCAGAGACTTCACAAGTCCAGTGGTAGAATCTCTGGTGTCTCGCATGCTGCCAGAGCCAAAAGACAAAAACAGTCGATCTGTACTCAAGAGAGGGCTTCTGCAATGCAATTGTCTAATCCCAACATGTGCTTTGCTACAAAAAAAATGTTATTGTGCAAGCATTTTAACACAAATGACCTCAAAAGCCTAATTAATAATTGTTTTTTAGATGACAAGGTGTTAACTAATGCACTCCCACCATGTTGTCACACCAGAAATGGACTGTCTTGTTGGCAAACGTCTCACCCAAAATATAAATGGCGACTACTACTGGAAACAGCTCAAGGAATGTCAAATCTCTAGTCACCACTCTCTTAGCCCATTCCTCATGCCATTGCGCCATGCACCACTTCTCCCTAAGTACAGACCAAAGCTGAAGGCACCTACCGCATCTGACTGAACCTGTAGCTCAGCTTCCAATAAAAGGTTCTGTCTCCAAAATCCCACCCATTGAAGTTGAATAGGAAGGAGGACCATGTCAATAAGTCGGCCCTCATCTCCCTTGTTATCCTCAGATGGTAATGAGGAGGAAGGTTACTTGCCACCTCCTCATAGAGTCTTGACAAAAATGCCCATCCTGGTGCCACAACATGACAAGTAAAATTGAGGCTCCCTAGTAATGACTGCAACTGCTTAACAGTTACCTTGGGAGCCTGAAGACATGCATTAATTCCCTCCTTCAAACCATCTATCTTTTCATCAGGGTGTCATGATCTTTCTCTAACCGTGTCAAGTTCTGTCCCCAAAAATGCCAATGAAGTCACCGACCCCTCCTTTTTTTCCAGAGCCAAAGGGACTCCCAATTCCCTAGCTATAGCCTGAAACAGCTGTAATAGCTGTTCACATTCCCTGGTTCCAGCCCATCCCACGAATAGATAGTCATCCATATAATGGATGACTTGCTGCGGTCCAGATCGCCTCCTGACCAGCCAATCCAGCATCGAACTAAACTTCTCAAAGGGCACGCAAGAGATGGAGCAACCCATCAGCATGGCCTTGTCGAAGTAAAACATCGCCTGAAAGGCAAATCTTAACAGGTGAAAGTTGCTAGGATGTACTGGCAGGTGAAAGGCTGACTTGATGTCACTTTTCACGAGCTGGGCACCCACCCTAAACCTCCACACCATTTTGACCGCTGCGTCAAAAGAGCATAGCTCATCAGGGAAGGCGTCATTCACCGACCCGACCCTCGGATAAGAGAGGTGGCGAATAAGCCCAAGCTCCCCGGGGGCCTTTTTAGGCACCATGCCAAGCGGAGATATGTGGAGGTTGTCCAATGCAGGAACATCAGAAGGGCCTGCTATTCGCCTCTCAGCGTGCTCTTTCATGAGCTTGACATAAACCATGTACTCAAGACCTCCCACAGATTTCAAATTTGCTGCAACCCTGTGGAGGGCAACCCCTACAGCAGGAATGTGAAAACTATCCCTAAATTAATCAATTACATAAACCAGCACTTATTTATCAGGGTATTCTTGAAGTGCCAGCTCCAAGGTTTTATGCCTGACTGGAGTTGGGTCCCTTCCCTCCCCCGCTACCTGGATTGCCACACTGTGATGGTCCCTGCCCGTCCTGCTTAAATTTGATGAACAACTTGAGCTTTGTGCAGTTTGTGGCCACCTGGGGGGGCCACCACAGAGTGAGCAGGAGTGACAGAAGCAGCAAGGAGATTGAGTACACCTCCCCTGATTGTAGTCCCAACAGGGGCCACTGCCCATGCTCCCCTCGCGCCCCTCCATCACTGCAGGATCATTGACAGCTGCCACCCCCCTTTTATCAGCACATGGCGGCTATCAGTTTGTGGAGCACTGGAAGCATCATTCAAGCTTTCCAGCCATAAAACATTTGTGTGGATATCCCAACGCAACCCAGGTTTGATAGCAGCGCTGTGCCTGAATGCTTCACTAGCCAAGCTCCAGGCCTACCTGTATGAAAAGCCCTCCAAATTATTTATTTTTTATTTTATTTATTGTATCCAGCATTTATACCCTGCCTCTCCTGCTTACGCAGCTCGAGGCAGCTTACAAAAGTTAAAACAACAATAATAATAGCAATAACAACAACAATAAAATCCACAATGTATAAAATACATACTACAAATAAAAGGGATGGCATAAAAATATAGGGGGAAAAATTATGTCCTGGTACTTTACCAGGTCTGCAGCTTTCTCTGGGAATGCCTGAATCAGTCCAGGCAACAATCACTGCTTCTCCGCCTCACTCGCTTGCAATGAAGAGCGGGGCGGTCCGTTTCACCCTTCCCTCAGGGTGGAAGTCTCATACTGTGAGACTTCAAGCGCGCTGAAACCCCTGGTTGCTAAGCAACCTCCCGGGGCTCTTCCCACCGGTGCAAAAAGCATCGAATTTCTTTGCAGCCTCTGCTTGTGTCCCTTGCTCTTTCTAAAAAGGGCGGGAGCAGGATAAAAGTCTCCACCGCCCAGGTTTGTTGCAGTGGGGAGGGGGGCGTGAAGGGCACTTCTTGAGGCAGAGATAACTACAAGACCCTCATGTAGGCAGACCAAGCTCAGTTATGCATCATCATAATTGATGATCCCTCGCAGTCAGGATTTTGCCTGGGTTATGGCACCGAGACCGTGCTTGTGGCGTTGGTTGATGATCTTCGCTGAGAACTAGATTAGGGCCACTCGGCCCTGCTGATTCTATTAGATCTCTTGGCGGTGTTTAATACCGTTGACCACGAGATGTTGGTGATGCGCCTGTGGGACCGTGCAGGGGTGGGCGGTATGGTTCTTGACTGGTTCCACTCCTTCCTGGCTGGAAGAACTCAGCGAGTGTTACTCGGGGATTATTTTTCATCGTACCGAGACCTCTTGTGTGGAGTCCCGCAGGGTTCTGTCTTGTCCCCTCTCCTGTTCAACGTGTATATGCAACCGTGTGGCAAGGTGGTCAGGAAGTTTGGTGTGAGGTGTCATCAATATGCTGATGACACTCAGTTTTACCCATCGGATCCGGGCCCAGCAGTCTTGGTGCGTATCGGGTGCCTGGCAGCTGTGGGGCATTGGATGAGGGCGAACTGGCTAAAGCTGAATCTCGACAAGATGGAGGTGATGCTGGTGGGGAAGGTGGTGGGGGTGACGGCCCCTATCATTGATGGGATCTGCCCCACGCTGGTTCCCCAGGTGCGGAGTCTGGGGGTGCTCCTTGACTCGCAGCTTCACTTGGATGCTCAGGTGGAGTCTGTGGCAAGTAGTGCCTTTCACCAATTACATCTGGTGCGTCGGCTTCAGCCGAATGTTTCAGACTCTGACCTGGCCACCATTATCCATGCTTTCATCACCTCTAGGCTTGACTACTGTAATGCCTTCTACATGGGGATACCCCTGGTGATGGTTCGGAGACTGCAGCTGGTGCAGAATGCGGCAGCCCATCTCCTGGTGGGACTGGGCTGCCATGAACATATTACACCAGTTCTTCGATCTCTGTACTGGCTGCCTGTAGCCTTCGGGGCTCGATTCAAGGTGTTGGTGTTGGCCTATAAAGTCCTAAACAGCCTCGACCCGACCTATCTGCAGAACCACCTCACCCCCTGGGTCCTGGATCGACCCCTGCAGTCATCGGGGGCTGCACTCCTTGAAGTCCCCTGAGTATTTCGGGGGGCCATGATGGGGAGGGCCTTCTTGGTGACTGCTCCGCAGCTGTGGAACTCCTTGCCAGTGGAGGCCTGCTTGGCCCCGGATCTCACCTCGTTTCAACGCCATTGCAAGACATGATTGTACCGCTTGGTTTTTGAGGGGGAGGGTGGTGGGAATGGGCTGGGGGGGAAATATTTTTATGCCTCCCATTTTGTAATATTTTTGTAATTGTTTTTAAATTGTTTTATTATTATAATTTTGAAATGTTGTTCACCACCCAGAGCTGCCTGTGGCAGGATGGGTGGGCTATAAATGTTTTTAAATAAATAAATAAAAATCATCCATCAATCAATCATCATCATACTTGATATGAAGATATAATTGGTTTTTTTCACTACTTCCATTCCTATGCTATATGTAGTATCTATTAAATACATACAGAATTGTTTTCATAGTACATTTTTCTTTTTCTTTTCATTTTCAACACCAAATTAACTAGTGTTGTTGAAACCAGGACTGATATGGGAAGTTTAGGAACATCTCTGTAACATACAGTAAAATCATGCGCTGTCACTGCCATATATTTATATCATGGGGGCACATTCATCTAACTGAGTATTCTTTTTTGGCTTTGCACTGTGAATAATGAATACTAGCTCCTACAGTGTTTGCAAGCCATAGAGTGTGTCATTAGCCTGGTCTTTGAAGTTTAGTGAAACATAAAACTGCCCAAAAAAGTTAGGACTGTCTGATGTTTTCCCTAAAAATGTTGCTTCCCTTTTTAAAGCTGTTAACCATTTGGGAGCGATGTCCTATATGTATAATGTGGAATACCAGTAGAACTGGTAAAACAAAACAAAACCAAATTTCGCACTTGCTAGAATATTTTTGGACACGTGCCCTCTGCATAAGATATTCTGCATGCCCTTATTCCTCAGGGGTAGTTATGCATATATACCATTTTACTTTTTAGCTGTTTACTAAAAAGAACATGACTATTGTAAGTAACATATATATATAACATGATGCAAGGAAGCAATGATCATTAGCATGCTGTAGTAATTAGAGCACTAGTGTTTGTTTATACAACATAATACTACAGAAATTTTGCCAGAAAAATGCTCTTAGTCTTGATCTCATTCTGCTCTCATTAAACTGAACTACAAAACTCCCAGGGGATGAAGGTGGGGTGAGGGGGAGAGATAGGATGTGACAGCTGAGGGGTGGAGTGTGAGAGAAATACTAAAAAGGAAGCAGCATGATTGGGACAGACACTTTATCATGGCAGGGAACAATGAGATAGCAGTGAAGTCTTTACTCCTGGCTTGTGGTGTCCTTACTCCTCTAGCTAAATGGGTAATTTGGCCTTCTGCCCTGTGCAAGCAAGATGTGTGACCTAGAAGTTTCATTCATGGGAAAAGAACAGTGTCTGATTTTTGGACATCAATCATGCTGGAAAGAACTGGTGGTGATACTGGGCTGCAAGTTATAATTATGTATGTTTTGCTGTACAACAGTTTAATTGTAGGCCATGCGATTTCTTCGCTATATATGCTCTAAGTCATTGACCAAGATGGAAGACTTTATCTAGTGAATGAACATGATGAGACCATACATAGAACAGAGCGTAAAGTTCTTTTCTAATTAGTACCACAGAGAAGTTGATACATTGGAGGGAAATTAGAAGATAGCAACAAAACTCATTACAGAACTAGTGATGCTATCCTATGAAGAAAGGCTGATGTGTCTATGACAGGTGTAACTGCACTGAGTCATTCTCTTTGCACACGTGAGGGGGTCACACAGGGTATATTGGATCAGAATACAACTCCAAAATATTTCTTGATCAGGATGATGACTCAAAGTAATACTTGACCTGCTTAACCTGTATTTGAAACGCTTAAACATTAAAGTGGTAGGAATACAAATGGCTACATATGTAACGTGCAGGTGTCTCTCCGGAATACCTAGCAGGGATACTGTAGCATCACAAAAATAAATCTTAACGCTTCTACAGAACATGTACTGAATCTTAAGTTCTGACTCAGAAGATAATGCATAGCTTTCCATCTGTGCTGAAATAGTTTGTCACTGACATATGGTTAATGCCTCTGTCTCAGTCACTGAGATAGATAGATATTGTATTATTAATTCAGCATGTGCTTTGTAGGCTTGATCAATATCATTGGGGAGAATGAGTCACCATGTTGTCTTAATTATAAGAAAGATGTTTGTCACAATATAAAACACTGTTCAAAACACTTTGTAGATGAATGAATGGAGTAAAAGAATCTTATGTTCATTCCTAAATCCATACAGTTATATAAAAGGATATTGAACTCCTTCAGAAACGCAGAAATGCTTTTTTATATACCATAGTAAAAATTTTAAAAAATTCTGTCTACAATAGTATTTTGGTGGCTAGTACCCTGTGTATATTAGACCAGGATAAAATAGAGCAAATTTTCTTTCTAAGAATCATAGCATTAACATGAAACATGCTGGCCATATCCATATCCTAGTTCCTCTGAATGATCAGGAACGAATAAGGACAATGGCCCTTTTCACACGAGATGCCCCCACCCATCTCCACATAGTTTTGCTGCATGGAGATGGGTGGAGGCGCCCGTGGGATTGCCGCGGCAGATGGGTGGGGGTGCGTGCACACTCGCACGCTACACCTATCTCCACCCATCACCCACACACAGAGCAATGGGCTCCAATGTCGGTTCCTCCGTGGGTGGACATGGGTGTGTGCCCGTGGGAACGGCCGCACACCCACCTCCACCCACCTCCACCCACACCCACCTCCACCGCACACCCACCTCCACCCACCGTGAGCGCACACCCACCCATCCCCCCACCCACTGTGGCCCATTTGAAAAGGGCTAATATGATAAACACTCTAACACTGATAAAATGGGTGTTACATTTTATTATACATGTTGCAGGGCTGCAGGTGTGCTGTATGGGTGCCCTGTAACATGTATAATAAAATGTAACACCCATTTTGTCAGTGTTAGAGTGTCCGTGTGAAAAGGGCCTATGTTTAAATGCGCAGTGTTTTTGCAGTTGGTTAATAAATGAAATAGACCTCAGCAAACTCATTTTCAGGCAGCAGTAGCTGCCTGAAACTTAAATGTACAGCCACTGTTAGTTATAAACAGAGGACTGCTGAAGCCCCGATTTTGAGGAAACCGCTTTACCTACCTTTCTGAAAATTTAACCATGGCTGTAAGTTGTGAGGACCATCATACCCACAAAGTTTGAAAAAGATCGATTAGGAAAATAAAATGTTATTACTGCTTAAACGTTAATTGCTTGTGGTCAAAATTCACACTGGCCTCGCGAATTGGAATCATCAATATCTCCTCCCCCTGGATGAGTTGAGCCCCCAAACTTCACAGGCTTCGAGAATGAGATCAATAATAAGTGCTTC
>QEPC01001547.1:1627925-1644360 GCA_003113815.1 Sphenodon punctatus
AGAACATCCCACTATGCCTGATTCATAGGAAGATATCATCTGTGTGATTCTGGACCTGATTGATGGTTATGTTTTTAACTAAAGTCCTGCTAGTGCTATTATAAAACTGTCTGTAGCATTTCCGGATGGCACTTGGTAATAGGACCAGGAAATATAAATCAATAGGTTACCTCTTCCTACATTTTAAGAACATAAGTAGTGCCATACTGGATCAGACTAATGGTGTCCATTGAGCCCGGAATCGTTTCGCTGCTAGTGCCTAATCTTGGTTGCTTGGGAGAAGTACCCAACAGGTCACAATGGGGCAACCCATTCCCTGTTGTTCACTTCCAGCTCCTGACAGTCAAAAGTTACATCCCTACTTGGTTAACAGTCGTTAATGGACCTACCCTTCAATGATCCAATCTTTTTTAAATCCAGCTAAACTACTGGCCTTAGCCACATCCTCTGGCAACAAATTCCACAGGTTAATTGTGCATTGAGTGAAAAATAAAAACTTTCTTTTGCTTGTTTTAAATCTGCTGCCAATTAGTTTAATAGACTATCCCCTAGTTAGCTCCCTGTTTACTTGTTCCACTCAACTCATGATTTTATAAACTTTTATCATATTCCCTCTGTCGTCTCTTCTCCAAGCTGAAGAACCCTGGCCTATCAAGCCTCTGCTCATACAGAAGCCGTTCCATACCCTTTATCATTTTTGTTACCCTTCTCTGTACCTTTTTGAGTTCTACTATATCTTTTTTTAAATGGGGCAACTAGAATTACACACAATATTCAAGGTGCAGTTGCACCATAGATTTATATGGAGGTATTATATATTTTCGGTTTTATTTTCTATTTATTTCTGAATATTTTCTAAAATTCTGTTTGATTTTTTGATTGCTGCCGCACATTAAGCTGAGGATTTCAATTTAGGGGTGTGCAATTCATTTCTGTTTTTATGAAAATAAAAATCTCATTTTCCTTTTAGTTTTCATAAAAACAAAAATGAAAATGATTATTACGAAATAGCATTTCCCACCCCCCTCCCCCCGTTTTTGTTATTGCCTGACCCCATTTTGGAGGGAAAACAACTTCTGGGAGGGGAGAAGGGAGCAGACACCATGGAGCCAGGAGACATGATTGATGTCTTCACTGGTAAATGGGCATTTCCAGCTCATTGCAGTCAGTGGCATGGCACTCTTTACTCAATGCTTCCAGCCTCCCAGAACCAATCACGGGGCTCTGGGAAGGGCATCGGGAAAGCTTTATATTGCCACATCCAGCCTGTTTGCACTTGTTCTGGCTTAGGTGGATGCCCCACCCCCTGCCCACGTGTGCAACTGGATGGGTGAGGGGTGGCGTCCATGTGACCGTCAGTGGGGATGGGTGGGGGTGCATGCGTGCTCCCCCATGCGCCACCCATCTCCATCGATCCCCTACACATGGAGGCATTGGGGGAAACTGAGGTATCATCGTGTGTGGAGATGGGTGGAGGTGCGTGGATGTGGGTGGGCATCTGTGTGATGGGCTGCCCACGCGCGGTGGTCTCCACCCATCTCCCTCCCTACACACACACAGACGCCATGGCTCCACCCGGGCCTGGTGAAAAGGGCCTAAATCTCTTGCTTGGCAGCTGGCATCTGCAGAACACTGGTGCTCTCTAGCAAAATATCTTCCCCAGCCCTCACTGTTTCCTCTTCCCTTCCTGAAACCAATCACTCCACAACACCCATCCTCACAGAACAAGCGAGAGAGAGAGAAACTATCTGTGCCCACATCTGCTGCCACCAATCAGGATGAGTTGAATGAAGCCACCCTATTTCTCCTATGTCCTGCCCCCTCTGGGGCGATCTCTGTGAGCTGAAGATGCCCTGCCAGTCTGGAGGGTTCCAATGCTGTCCCCCGGGGTTAACTGTGTGAGCTGAAGATGCCCTGCTGGGAGGGCAGGATGAGAGAAGGGGAGTGGGTTCCAGTGCTGACCCACCCCTGGGGCGATCTGTGCAAGCTGAAGATGCCCTCCCAGTCTGGTGAGTTTCAATGCTGCCCCACCACAGGGCAGTCTCTGTGAGCTAAAGATGCCCTGCAAATCTGGAAGGTTCCAATGCTACCCACCTGGGGCAACCTGCGTGAGATGAAGATGCCCTGCCAGTGTGGGGGGTTCTAATGCTGCTCTCCTGGGGGCACTCTGCAAGCTGATACCCTGCCAGACTTTGGGGTACCAATGCTAACGTCAGTGCCACTACCTGCTGCCTGTTCCTCCACCACCACCTGCCACCAGTGACTGCTCTTGCCAGTGCATGTCTCTCACACACACACAAATTCTGTCCCCCTATGGCGCTCTCTGAAAGTTTATACCCTGCCAGACTTTGGGGTGCCAATGCCAACACCACTGCCACTACCTGCTGTCTCTGCTCCTCTGCTACCTCTCTGCCTGGCACTGCTCACTGCTGTTGCTCCTCCTTCTTCCAGAGTGCCTCTCTCTCACACAGATCCTGCCCTCCTGAGGCACTCTCTGCAAGCTGTTACCCTGCCACATTTGGGGGCTGCCAACGCCAGTGCCACTACCTGCTGCCTCTGCTCCTCCTCCGCCTGCCTGCCTGGCACTGCCTATGGCTGCTGCTGCTCCTGCCAGTGTGTGTTTCTCTCTCACAACATCAGTTCTGCTCCCTTGGGCAATTGCTTCAAGTTGATGCCGCAACACACCTTGGGGTGCTAAGGACAGTACCAAATGCCTAGATGCCTGCCTTCCTGCTTCTCTCTCTTTCTCTCTCATGTCCTGCCCCCCTGGGGTGTTGTCTGCCACACTTTGGGGTGCCAAAGCAAGCCTGATTGCTGCTCATCTGGAAAACTGCTACTGCTGCTACAGCCAGTCTGTATATTAATTCTCTCTCTCTCTCTCCTGCAGTCTCTGCTAGTTTAAGCACAGCAAACTTGGGACAGCATGTCTCCTTTGCCAGTCCTTGCTGCTTCTCAGTGCTAGCCTGCCCACTGCGTACCCGTGCCCCTGATCTCCATATTTTGCCTGCCTGCCTGCTGTGTGCCAGTCTCTCCCTGATATTCTACTTCCAAGAAGTTGAATCTTTACTGGGGGACGCACCACCATCTACCTCCTCTGAGAGTCACAGTGCCTGCTGCTTCAGTGCCCCTCCCCCAGGGCCCACTGCCTGCTAGTGTCTGCTCTTGCTCTGTCCCCTGCCTGCATGTTACATGCCAGTCTCTCCATGATATTTCTGCAGCTCTGTGGCACTCTTGGGAACTTTGAAGATGGGGGAAAGTGCTTTGGAAGTAAAATACAAGTGCTTCCTAAGCCTTAGGAAGCCCTAAAGTGATTCCCCTTGGAAACCAATGCAAAAACAAAAATGACACTAAACTAAAATAACAAAAAAATAAATAAATCAAAAATGAAAAAGAAAAATGACAGTTTTAAAAATGAAAACAAAAAATGTCATGGGTCCCTTGTGTACACCCCTGTATATTGTCCACAATGACTCTAAGATCCTATTCCAACCACTCCACACCAAGAAAGCCCCGGCTCATGCCTCCTCTCACCGTGACACCCCTCCCCACAACTGATCCTGCATGCCTATGCCCCAGTCTTTATGAAATCGGGCAGGGAGGTTTCCTTGGGTGAGGGGTACAGTTATTTCAAATGTCATGATAATCTGATGAATAATGAAAAAGGTACAGCTAGAAATGCATTTCCCATTGAAACCAATGGGGGAAAAAAAAGTAAAAACGAAAATGAAAGTTAGGCCCTTTTCACATGAGACATCCCCATGCAATGAGCACGTGGGTGCCTCTGTGCATGCATGGGAGAGTCCCGTGTGACTGCCGCAGTGGGTGGGTGGGAGGGAATATGTGCGAGCTCCTGCACTCCACCCACCTTCACCCATTGTCCGTGCATGGAGCCATCAGCCAAATCGGGGATGGCTCCGTGCATGGAGATATTGGAGGTGTGTGTGTGACAGCTGCCCACACACTGCACACTCACCGTGGCGCACACCCATTCCCCGCACTGCGGACCATTTGAAAAGTGACATAGATACAAAGCCAAGCACGTGCATCTGAGACTTCGTATCCACTTGAATGTTATTTATCCCTTGTCTCTCCCTATGTCCCCTCTCCTTGTCTCCCCCCTCCGTGTCTATTAGATTGTAAGCCGTAGGCAGGGACCGCGTCTATCTTATTGTTCTGTAAAGCGCCAGGTACACAGCTGACACTATACAAATGTTTATTATACTACTACTAATAATAATAATTTATAGTACAATAATAATTAATTAATAATAAATAGAAATAAAAACAAATGATATTTTAATCACAAAAACAATAGGAATAATAAAAACAAGAAAAATTCTGTGCACACCCCTAATATTTTGTATCAGCCTGGAGACGGGTTCTGATTTTGTTTTTGTTTTTGTCATAACGCTGTTGTCATGGTCGAACCATTACCTTTTGAAGGCCCAGACCCTGCCCTCCTATGCCCCCACCAGTGTGGCGGACCATTTAGGTTGGTCCACCTCCAAAGACTTATGGATCCAACTGGTTTCCAGAACTCTGTTTACTGATCTTGATGGCTACTCTTTCAATGAACTTTTATGGTGTTTTATGGAATAATATCTTGGCCAAGGCCAGTGACACGGTTGCACTCAAGTGTCCACTCCCATCACTGTGACAGAATAGGTCCCTTTGATATATGGAGGACCTGAGGCTATTGAAACAGGTGGGTAGGCGGCAGAAGCACAGGTGGTGCTCGACTCACACTGAAGCCAACCGATTGCAACATTCATAGTTTTTAAAGGATTATTCTGTAGCTGTGATGGCAGTGAAGAAAGTTTACTTCTCCACTATCATAGTGTCTGCAGTCTCATCCTGTGGAGTTTTTTCAGGTGGCGAGCAACCTGGTTAATCTGGTCTGTCTTCGTCATGAACCTGAGTCATCTATTGCATTCTGTGACAATTTTATTAATTACTTTGCACTTTGCCGACAAAATCGCTCGTATTCACAATGACCTGGGTGCTGCTACTTTGACTGCAGAGTCAGAGTTTGAGGCTGTGGAAGCTCAGCCTTGTCCCATTTGGTTGGATCAGTTTCAGTTGGTGTCATCCACCGATGCAGAGTGTGTGCTTGGAGCAATGTGGACAACCAGTTGTGAATTAGATCCTTGCCCGTCCTGGCTGGTGAAATCCAGCCATGAGACGTTGGGGCCTTTGCTGGCTGGGGTTGTGAACGCCTCCCTTCGTGGGGGTAGGTCTTCAGACACCCTTAAAACTGCAGTGGTCCAGCTCGCCTAGCATAACTATGAAACACAAACTCACTTTTCACAAGTGTAAATAAGTACACAACATGCAAAGCAGAGAAAAATCCAACTCCTTGGTTGCAAAGCCATTTTTTCAGTCCTTAACCGTAGGAGTGTGTAGAAGGCACCGCTACCGTTTTCATTTTTGTTTTCAAAAAGCCCTTCATTTTCAGGGGGTTTCATAAATGACCCTATCGTTTGGGGGGTCATTTATTTTATTAAAAAATAATTTTTTTAAAATAACACATATGCGCAAAATGACCAGCAAAGCATTCTGTGCATGCGCAGCCCTTTTCCAAAATGGTGGCAACACTACCGGCCCGGCAGCGTTTGGGGAAAGGGCTGCACATGTGCAGAAGGGCTGCAGAGGCCATTTCATGCACGCACAGAGTTCTTCATTTTTTATTTTTAAAATGAAAACAGATGAAAGCAAATGATAATTGTTTGCTTCTTCATCTGTTTTTGTGTTTTAATTACTAAAACCAATGGGGCTTCATTCATTTTAGCAATTTAAAAAATGAAAACAAACTACACACCCCTACTTAACAGTGTTTGTTTGCCTGTGTTATAAGGAAAATCATCTCCTTACTTCAGCCATCCCTTGTCAGGGACTGAAGCTTGATCTCCAAAGATGAAACCCTAGTGTATTAATTAACTGCGGTGCACTCACTGAAACTCTTTCAATCTTCCTATTGCTACAGCTCTTGAACTCAATAGAAAATGTAAAATAGACTGTTGCAGTTTCCCCTTGATGAAACACACAATAAATGTGAAAGAAGATTCTTCAGTATGAAAGTTCCTAAGTGTTAACAGATCATGAAAATTGGCAACAACTGTTGTGCTGAGTATCATAATCTGCAAGCAGAGGGCGGATAATTCCACAGTGATGAGAAGAGAGGGTTCGGTGTTTGAGCTGTGGTCACATTTGCCTTTCATGTCATTTGGGCCTCCTCAACACACTTCGTGAGAGAAGAAAGCTAATGCAGCTGCCTTTGCTAATCAGTCAGTATGACCCAGCCCCTCAGGGAGGCAGGAAAAGGCAGATACGTACTGAGACACACAATCCTCGCTGATTAACAGTGAAAGCTGGTAAAGTTACTTTCTTTTCTAAGCCTGTCTGGCCCATCAGCCCTAGAATTGTAATTTTGATGATTATCTGTGTGCCCATTAAACCTTGTGACCCATTGCTAGTCTGTTTGAAGTTTGCCTGCTTAAACTTGCTAATAGGAAGAATAGAAGGATTAACTCAGAGGTCATGAAATAAGAGAGCAGCAAAGAAGATGACAAAAGAGCAAGGGAAAACTTCCTCCTGCCTGTGTTTGGGATAGGAAAAACACCGCAACACCAAGGCCATGTCAACAGATGAAGTTACTTTATGGGTGGAAGTGGGATGAGCTATTCAGAATACAGGTTACACTCCAGATAACACAGTTTTCCCTTGTTTCAACTTGATTGGCCAGGCTGAGTAAACACATCCATCCCACCTGTATGGCATATTTGCATGATGTAATACGATGTATTACAACTGAAGTCAGAAAGTTTGAAGCAAGGAAGCTTAGTTCTGCCCTGTCCGGTATAAAATGGGAGTCACTGCTTTAAGTCAGTGAAAATGCAGTGGTGTAACATTAGCATGAATAGAACAGAGACAAGTTTACCACTGTGCTTTTTGCCAATACTACTTTAGGGAAGGGCATGCCAATTTATTTACTGTGTCAAGCAAAGGGCATTCCTTTAAATGACTAATCCAGAATATGGTTTCTTCAAGTTTACAATCATTAAATGCACTCACAAATGGAATAAAAAAGACATTGTACACAGCTATTTTGAATTAATTGAACTGAAATAAACATTTTACAGTTAGTCATCTGCATGGATCACTTGTATGTTGTTACAATACCAGTGGCTACTAGTTTAAACTACATTTGCATCGAGAAGATGGGATTCATTATAAAGAAACGATTGGAATGCATGAGTACATGCAAGCAGGGGGTGTCACCAGCTATTGGGGAAAAAGCTATTCTAACCTTTTAAAGGAGCTCAAAACTCATTTGAATCCCTTTACGTAGATTTCAAATATACGTTAACATCCTTGAAATGAACTCTTACCCTTTTGCTGTCTGCTCAGTGCAAGCACTAGGTCAGTTGGCTGTTTGAAACACAGGATTTAAATGTTTCACTGAGGGCAAGCCTTAGGCAGGGCCAGTAGAGTCCATGGACCAAGTCCCATGGTCAGAAGTGGCCCCCAGAAGGAGGCCAGACCTGATATCCTTATATCTAGTACTCCTAATGCCAGAAGACAAGCTGTTTCTGAGGGGTCTTTTCTCCACACGCCCATGAGGTGGCTGCTTCCTGCAGGGCCCTGCATCCCCCTCTACTCACTTTCAGTAAATCACAGATCTCTAAATTCCCCTGTGTGAAAGGGGGTGGTGGTGAGTGCCCCTGTGCATGTGTGTGCATGGGAGAGCTTGTGTGTGCATGTGCACGTGTGTGTGAAAACCTAGGAGCCTTTTTTGTTTTTGTAAGCAAACACCAGTCTGCCAGTTGTTAAAGGGATGCAGTTATGGAGAGAGGGGCCCTGGATTTTGCTTTCATCCTGGGCCCTGAAAATTCTGGTTTCACCAGTTTTCAAAGAAGATGAAAAATTTTCAATAGGGCTCTGAGCTCTCCCCCTAGTTCAAAGCTACTACACTGTCCTTTTAAAACCCTCATCTTGCTCCTTGAAAAATTCAACATTGTGTTGCTCATGGGGTTTTTACCCTAATTCTTTTGGCACTTAAATTGCTTGAATGTGTAAGCTAACATGAAATGTGATGGCGTAGATCTCTACCCCAGGCCAGGGTATAAATCTACCCCAGGGTAAAATGAACTGGGGTATGTTTCTGCCCCAGGGAGCTTTTTTGTCACACACAAAAATGGTTAATGGTAACCAACTTTCCTTTGGGGATATTGTGTACATGTGTGCAGGTGACAATGTCCTAAAAGGGTAAAGTTGGAGAGCCACTAACTTGTGAGTTATTGCAAGAGATATGCACCTGGACTACAAAAATACTCCAAGAGCTAATACTAGGGTTATTAAATATCTTTGACAAGTCATTCTTTTTCAATTTCTTCCATGTTATTTCTTGTTAAATTTGTAATACATTGTGTTATGTTTTTAGGGGGCTATCCCCCTCCCCAATGAAACAAATTTTCCTCTTGGAAACACTTTTACTTTTGGTTACTAAAAGGCCTGCTCTTAAAGCGAAGAGAGAGGTAACTGTGAAAATTGTCAGTTTAGATGTAACCCACCACTATGGACAATAGGCTGTTCCAGTGGGAGGTTGTGATGTCTGAATGAGTGTGTGTCATAGTAAAGCAGTAGTAAAGTTTTCCAGATCCAATCCAGGAGACTTTACCATTGAAGTTTACAACATTTTGCAGTAGTTCAGATATCAAAACACTACCATTGGAACACCCTCACTACTGGAGTACCACTGGCTACTGGCAGCAGAATTTTTCTACATATATTATGAAAGTATCCAATGATAAAATCTGAAACAGATCCAATGCTTGAGCAAACGTAATATATTTTATACTGTAACTGTTGTGGCTCTATTAGTGTGGCAGAGTGAGGAAGCCAAATAAGTTCCTTTTCTGGAGTATGTTTCATTCTACTCAACTGTGAAATCATGAATTTCAGGTCTCGGCTAATAACACCCTATCTTGTGTGATGGAGATCCGTTGACTGTAATTAGAGTATGGGCATTCTACCACTGGTCAAGGGTATCAACCTATCTGTAGTGTAGGGATTTTACGTCATCTCCTATATGCCAGTCAACCCAACAGGGTTTGGGAAGAAGGTCCTTGGCAAACTTTCCATCTTCCAGTAAACCAGATTTATTAGCCACTTGCAACTAGTCCCACTGAGATGACAAAAGAACATCCTAAGTTATTGCACTGACTTCAGTGGTGTGTTCTGCAAAGTATGGCAGATACAAATATGTCCTCAAAAGCCTTGCGGAGACTAGATCAAGGGCTTCTGGATTCAGTCCATCTAAAGAGGACCAGTTCTGAGCTTCTGTGTATTAGGGTTGCCAGACCAAAGTTTCAAAAATAAGGAAAACTCTGGAGATGCATTGACCTGTTCAGGCTGTATGAGGCTGCTAGTTAATTTGCCTTCCTACCCAGCTGCCATGTTCCTTCTGCCCTTCAGAAGGAGCAGGGAGGCTGACTGAAAGCTCGGAAAAGTCAGAGCAACAAGGTGGGGGTGAGGGACAGGACAGCGATATGCCTTACCCTTAAAGCCAGCCCTGCTTGTAAGGTGTGACTCAGATCTGTTTATGTGGAGGAACTTTGGACTGCTGCTTCCTGGGCTCATAGAGCTAAAACAGGTAGAAAAATAAATGCCCATGAGACTTGGGATTTTTTTTGCAATTTCAAGTGGGCTGTATTCAATCTGAATGACATTTGCCATGATATTCGAGCACCCGTTTTGGTTACTTAGTTTCTGATTTTGTTTGTTGCTGTGTTTGTTCATTTTTGGTCATTTTCATCAGTAACAGTCAGGGTGGCATAAAACTGGAACTAGGCAAGCTGCCCAGAACAGTCCAACCAAAACAAATGGATCAAATTAAATGAATGGACCAAACAAATGAAACTAATGAATGCCATGAAACAATGAAAATGGGTAATCAACCGAAGATCAGTTGGATACCATTCGATCATTTAGTTTCTGATTGTCCAATTTCAGTGGGTTTGCTTGTTTAGGCAGGTACTTGTTCCACCTCTAGGCTTTACCGTTTTCTTGGAGAAAGAAGGGGCTTATCTGGCCAGCAGTTGAGCTCCTTTCATGGGTGTGCAATTCACTACAAGTAAAATACAAATTAAATGTAAATCTAAAGAAAAAATAAATAGTTTGATGCATCCTTTCCCATTAATTGCATAAGCAGCAAAGCTATACTTTACATTGTGTAATTTGGTGGCCATGGCAGCATTGTTGGAGTGCACTGTTATGCCTGTTACAGAATTCCATTATTTTCATATGGAACTTGCTAAGGGGGGATGGGACCAGTTTTAGGTGGTCAGAATTCTGAAACTTTAGAGTTTTTCAATTGGGTGAATGAATATAATGGTAAACAGTTGAGCCAACTTCCCTGAGAACCTTGAGGCTTGCCTAATCAAATCCAGGACAGTATGAAAAGCTAGACAATCACATAACTCTGCAAAAATACTGTGTAAACACAAAGAGCCAGCAGTTGCTAAATGAGAGTTTTTGTACTTCCAGGGATGTGTGAAGCTTTATCTTCAAAATCTGAAAAGCCAGGCCCATATTCTGCAAAAGGTTATGCCTTGCACACAAGTAGTGCCGCTGAAGACAATGGAATTACTTGCTCATACTTCCTAACATTTCAAGTGGTCAAAGAGGGACATACCCTGATCCCTTCATCAACAGGAACTGTTGGGAGGTATGCTTGTTGTGAATGAAGTGGAAGTGTATGCATACATAGTTGCAGAACAAAAGCCTGAGATTAAATATGCAACATCGTGGGGTAATTTCAGACATTACAAGATCACAGTCAACCACAGTGAATCCCCTGTGGTGGCCGTGATTCGCGTAACGTCTGTTGTGAGTTCCGCCAGACGTTCACCATGGTGAATACCTGGCAGGAATCACAATGACCACAATTCTGGACCTCCGGCTGCCCGGAGGCCCAGAATCGTGGTTAGATTGGCCATGATCCAAGATGGGGCAAGAGTAATGTCTGTTACCTTGCCCCGTCCCGGATTGTGGCCCAGACCGCGGGATGGGATTGGGCACAGTGGCCAGATTGGCCGCTGTGGCCACCTATCTCTCAGAGGGCGGGTGGCCAGTGGAGCACGTGGGGGGGGCAGGACTGTGTGGCCATCCATTGCGCCGCGCAGCCCCTCCCCGATCCTGACAGAGAATCAGGCCAGCACGTCTAAAGGACCGCTGGCCTGATTCCTCACCGGAATCCGCAATGGATCTTGGTGCGTGATTGAGCATGGTGGGCCTCCGGGCCCATCACATCTAAAATCACCCATGGTATCCAGGATCAAATTTGTCCACAGTACTCTCAGGGCATGTATAATTCTATTGTCACAGGTACTGCAGGAAGAAAAACTAAAGACCAGAATGTCTCTGGTGTCACAACTTAGGAGAGAAGGAGAAGTGGAAACAGTCTTTCCCCCTCAGCATCCTGATACAGCACCCCATCTGCAGAGCTGGTGTGCACATGCAAAGGGTAGCATTTACTTCACTAAAACTGAAAAATATTACAAATACAAAATTATGATTGTAACTTTTGGCTTTTCATTTTTTTTTAAACAATAATTCCAAAACGATCACTATTTTCAGTAAATGGCATTTTCAAAGGCAGTTTTGAAAAATGACTGCTTTCATTATGGTGAAGTGAGGAATTAATCTGAATTTATTTGATTTCATTTTAATACTTATGGCCGTTTTAAAATGGGCCACGGTGGATGGGGGGGACAGGTGTGCAGTCGCAGTGGGTGGTGGTGGGTGTGCACCCTTTCCCATGGGTGCACTCCCACCTCCACCCATGGAGCATCGGGCATTTGGAGTCCATTGCTCCATGCATGGGTGATGGGTGTAGGTGGGTGTAGCACGGGAGCGCACACACACACCCCAGTCATCCCCCGTGGTTTTCACATGGGCGCCTCCACCCATCTCCATGTAGGAAAACTTCATGGAGAGGGGTGAGAGCATCTTGTGTGAAAAGGGCCTACTTGTGCTACACAATGAATATACTTCTGAAACATAGTGATTTTATAGGGTGTTTTCAGACATGACGGAGGCCCACTTTACCACACTTTTCCCTTGCTTCAACCCACAGGCCACCATAATGTCACATGGTGGTGGCTAGTGTGGACTAGGGATGGGCAAACAGAACCGAGTTCAGAAATTCGGTTTGGTTCAGTTCAGAAATTCGGTTTGGTTCGGTCGACCAAACTATTCAAGTTCGGTCTGAACTCCGAACTTCCGAACAAAGTTCGAAAATTCAAACCCCATTGAACGAAATGGAATATTATCTTTTAGGAATGGGTGAACAGAGCCGAGTTCGGAAATTCGATTCGGTTCGAAAATTGAGTTTGGTTCAAAAGTTCGGTTCAGTCGACCGAACTGGTAGAGTTCGGTCCAAACTCCAAACTTCCGAACCGCGTTCGCCCATCCCTAGTGTGGACTGACTCGGGAAAGTCTCCAACTCACAGCCCACACTAGCCTCTACCATGGCCGGGATCCGACCACCCAATCAGGAGTAAAGTGGGCTATTATGTTTGAAAGCCCACTTTACTGAACCTGGTCTGGAGTCCCTGCTGGTTCTGGGTGCCATGGGAGCTGTCATTGGCCACCATGGCTACTTGTCGGGGAGGGGGTGCAGGCCACTGGGTGCAGCACGAGAGCGGGGTGGGGTGGACGCACGTCCATGTGTCTTCCCACCCGAACACTGTCACATTTGAAAACACCCATAGTCTCAGTATCTAGTCCTGGATGTTTCTGCCCTCATCTATACCAATTTATATGCTGACTTTTGAAATGAAAGATGGAATCCTGACTCCACAAAAGTCAACTGGAGTTTTTCAATTCAAAATCTTTGCAAATGGAAGCACGCAGTAAGTTTGTGAAGATTATACTCAGATGTAGAATAATAATGATAAAATATTCATACTCCTTTGGTATTATTTTGTGAAATTTTTGTAATTGTTTTTCTGTAGAAATATTTGTGGGAAACAAAATTCATATTGATAGATTGAACTGTTTAACTTTGAAACAAAAATTTAGAGCTTAAAGCTAACTTGTTACAGTTAAAGTATCTCGTCTGGGAATCAGTTTTAACGTAATGGTTTACCCGGGTAGTTTTCCTCATAGTCAAGCACTGCCATCTCCATCTGTCAGGTTGATAAGAACAGCACAGATGTAGCAATGAAAGAGCAAGACATTGTTGTGAAAGTTCAGGTTGTAGCACAGACTGCAGAGTTTCTTATTTTGTAGCCAGTATGACATTTACAAGAATAAAACATGAGTCAAAGCACCCTAACAGGAGTGTAAATAAATATGCAGCATTTATCCTGCATGTGGGTCTGCTAGCAGAGTCTATGAAGTAAACACACTCTGCCATTAACAAATGGCAGGAACATATGACTGAAGAATTTATTTATATTTCCGTAACCTTGAGATCAAAACACTTGAGGCGGGTTCCAATCTTTGAAAGAAAATACAGTTGTTCCTAAGAACAACAAGATGGCTATGTACAGCATGAACATAATGGTGAGATGAGAAGTCTATATACAACAGTCAGTCTCTGCCACCAGCAGGTGTACCAGTGCTGGTATTCTAGTCTTTTGTTCTTGGAATGTTGGTATTTGATCTCCAACCACAGTAATGACCTAAATTATGCTGCATCTTCCCTCCACACCTCATCTCTCTCCCCACCACTACACTGTGCTTATTTTGTCTCACAGTGATGATTTGGCTGCTACAAATCTGTTTGTAAAAACAGAAGCCGGGGTTTTATAAAAGCCCAAACTTACATAGGGAGCAAAATCAAGAAATTGGCAAAGATTTTTTTGCTAAAGTGATCCATGGTTTTGGGTTGCTCAACCTGAGAAGTCTGAAAGAGGCAGACTAGGGAGCAGAATAATGATGAGTCTTGGTACTTTTTAAAACCTTCCAGGCTCTAGCTTAGCATCCAGAAATAGAGGCACCTAGACCCCTTAGATAACACAACTACCATCAAAACTACCAAACTAAAACAGAAAAGGGAAAGACACTCCAAAATCTTCTGAGTGCACATAAGTGTGAGAAAGAGATGGAAAGAGAGAAAAAGAGCACCCACTATGGCCAAAACTTTCAAAACTAAGGGTGATTTCAGAAGTGACACGTTCCAATTCACCATGTGAATCCCACCCCGGTGTGAACAGATTCACCGCGGGCTGTGGTGACACGTGCAACCCCAACAGAAGTGACAGGATCTTGACCACCGCCAAGGGACAATCAGAGAGAACATGGGCCAGGGGAACACAACAGACATGCAGTGGAGACGTGGACTGCGGTTCAAGCCCCAGAATGCACCTCGGCTGGGGTCAATTCCTTCCACCACAGCTGCGGGTTTCCGTTCAGAAGTTACTTTTCATTCACGCCTGCCGTGGTGACCATTCACCACACTTTTGGACCTCCTCCTGCCCCGACCTCACGAAGCGTGGTTAGCTTCATCCCGGGCCGCGTTTGACTGTGGTGAACATCTGGATGTTCACATGCACGGCAAAAAGACATGCATGGCGCTTTCACCACCCCCCGCATTTGACTGAGGTTGACTGTGGTGGACATTCACCACGTCACTTCTGAAATCACCCTAAGGGTTCTAGGTGCCTCTGTTTCTGGATGCTAACCCTCATCTGGTAGGTTGAAGAAATGAGAATGGTGCTTTTGGGAATGGCAACTTCACTGTTCTGGAGTGAAGCTTCTGCTCACTCTGATCTCTTCTAGGAGGGAGTTTGAGATTAAGGACTAGATAATCCTGTCTTCTACATGTTTGTTTCATTCCTGCCAGGCTGACAAATCCATTGCCTGGTAGCTGTTTTGTGACCACATCCTAAGAGGTGGTCTTTCAGGTAATTTGGGACAATCCTATGGTGAGCTATGAAGACAAACACCCAAACCTTAGATTTGACTTGGTGTCTACTAGTAGATGAAGAAAGTCACCTGGGGTGATGTACTCTCAGTAGACAGTGTTGCTGAGCAGGTAAGCAGCAGGCCACAGAGGCCAACACCAAGGGGCTGACTTGTGTGCTATGTAACCAATATTTGGAGACTAGTGCTTGTGAATAAACAGTTTTGCAGATTTGCTAATTGTTGTTGCATGCATGGATGAAATGTATGTTAGCCATAAGAAGCTTCTGCTCAACCCCCAGAGAACTGGCCAGTGGGTAACCTAGCAGCTTAGGCCTTACATGGAGATCAGGGTTTGCGGGATAAAGAAAGGGGAAATCCAGCTCCCAGCACTGTTGCTTTCTGCACCTCATCTTAATTCTCAGCTCCCATAATTGATCTTGATTCAGCTTTTGAAAATAAACATGTAATTAAAATGCATATGAAAAAGTGCACATATAGAAATGTAAATAAAAATTCAGGTTGTCAGATATATGGAACTTTTAAAAATCTGGCCATTATACTTCCAGTACATTACATGCATCATTAATGCCTGGGTATCAGAAAAAACACTGGTAATACTGGAGGCAGAATGACAGTGTAGAAGGGCTTGGAATAGCTGTTCATCTGTTTTTTAAAAAATTGGTTGCTGTGTTTCTTCTGTTTCATTGCATGTTTTTGTTAATGCTTTTGAAGCAGCTCTCTCTGATCTGTTTTAAGGCTGTGACTCTCCCCACCCTCCCTTTCTTTAAGCTGTTTTGTGTTTTCCATTTTTATAGCTGAGGGCCAAACTTGCTTTCAGTTATGATGCTGCAAACCTGGAGTAACTGCACAAGAGCAGCTGGTTCTCAATGTGGCATAACGAAGAGCAGAAGGAATAATTTTGCAAGATGTCAATCTGTAAGGGCTGCACCAAATATTAAAAAAAATATTAATGAGTATTTCCAAGGGTCCGAGGACTGGTCCGAAGTGTTTATAAATTTATAAATTGTTTTATAATTAACTTGTTAGCCGCCCCGAGCTGTTCGCAGGAGGGGTGGGATACAAATTGAATGAATAAATAAATAAATAAATAAATAAAATCACAGTTCTGGAAGTGAGGCTGGCCTCACCTCCAGAACCGGTTAGCTTTGAACCCCGGCAGAGATTCACTGTTGTGAACATCTGGCGTGGCTCAAGTAGACGTTACGGCGCTAATAGCCACCACCCTGAATCCACTATGATTCAGGGTGGTTGACTGTGATTATGCAACGTCTGAAATTACCCATAGTGCACATTGCAGTAGTCCAACCTTGAGGTGACAAATGCATGGAGGACAGTCGCAGGGTCGGAATCTGAAATATATGGGTGGATCCTTCGCACCAGATGTTATTGATGGACGGCACTCCTGGCCACAGCTGACACCTGGATATCCAGGCACAGCTGTGGATCCAGGAGCACCTCCAGGCTCTGCACCTGACTGGCCAACAAGGGATGGACCCCATCA
>QEPC01001547.1:1647122-1669119 GCA_003113815.1 Sphenodon punctatus
GGGGATGGACCCCATCAATAACAAAAGTCCCAATCCCCTCCAAGTCACAGGGCCGGCCCACCATCATCACCTCAGCCTTGTCAGGATTCAGCCTCAGTTGGCTCACCCTCATCTAGTTCCCAACCGCAGCCAGGCCATAGGTGTGGAACCTGGGTTGGAGGAAAAAAAGAGGTAAAGCTGGGTGTCAGTAGCATAATGATGACATCTCATTGCAAACGTCTGAAAGATCTCGCCCACCAGCCTCCATATATGCATTGAACAAGAGGCGAGACAAGATGAAACCCTGCAGGACTCCACAGGTGAGGTCATAAGGGGATGATGAGCAATCACCCATCACTACCCACTGAAACCTCCCTGGCAGGAACAAACAGAACCACTAGAGTGCAGTCCTATGCACCCCCGCCAGGTCCCGCAGTTGTGTCAACAACACCTCACCTGTGTCAAAGACTGCTGAAAAATCTAACAAGATCGACAAGGTACAGTTCCCCTTGTCACTCTCCAGGTGCAGATCATCAACCAAGGCCACAAACACAGTCTCCATGCCATACCGGGATGAAAGCCAGACTGAAAAGGGTCCAGGAATCCAACAGCGTTGAGATGAACCTGGAGCTGTTGGGCAATGACCCATTCAAAAACCTTCCTTAGAAAGGAAGGTTACAGACAGGGCAATTATAGCAGCAGTGAGAAACAATCTTTAAGGATTTATCATACTTTGATTCATTCATTCATTTTTTGAGGATAGAAAGTTATCCCCTTAATACAATTTGCCCATGAACTTTAGAATTCCTGTTTGAAACTAAATTAGTTGCAAAATAAATTAAGTAATGTTGATAGCTTTTGTCTGCCTCCTGCGGTGCAGCCACACAAAATGTCATTATCCCACTTTGGGCAGCGTCATTCCACTTTGGGCAATGTTAACATGCTATGCAGTGCCTCATATGCCCAGCAGCCGCCAGATGTTCACCCACCACCCGGGTGGGGTGGGCAGCCAGCTACCATATGATGCATCCTCTGAAAAAGGGCAGGGATGCTGCATGTAGTAACGTTGCCCAAAGCTGGTTAAAGGGCTCGCTTCCCATGTGACTGAGCTGTTCAGCCTTTCCATGAGGTGGGTTCTGTGGATCTGGCCCAGAGGTGTGCCCTCTTTCCCACCACCTAACAGTTGATTGCAGGGAAGGGGGTCTTGGGAAGAGCATGTGCCCTCTTCCCTGGCCCCCACTATCCTGCGATCAGCTGTTAAGCAGGTGGATTGGGGGGAGGGGACCTAGGAGGAGTGTGTGCCCCTCCCACCCACCCAACAGCAGATCAGCTGCCTGCTACACAACACGTCCTCAGAAAAATTCCAGGGATTCTTCGTGGAGCAGCCTTACCCTATAAGGGGTAAGACTGTCCAGGGTAGGGCAACCCATGTGGCCAGGCCTCTTTTGTGTGCTTCATGGCTAGCTCCACAGTGAGGCTGTGAGTGATGGGCATTGGTGTCCATCGCCTATGACCATGTCATGGCTAGGGGTGGGCTGTAGGTCCAGCCGGGGCAGGGAGGTGGGGCAGTGCCAGGCCAGGGACATGCTTGTGCTCCTGGTACTGCTGCCCTCCCCAGCCATGGCGGGGTCTCCAACAGGGGCCAGCCCTCCCGGCTTCCCCAGAATCATCTGGCCGGCTCCCCACACTTGCCCTGTTGGCTGCTGCTGCTCATGTAGCCTCACCCATGAATTATTCTACACTTTGTGAAAATGTGCTATGAAGATCCTAGGCTGGAATCAATACCTTTCTCATTTTTCAGTTTCAAAATTGTGCATTTGATATTAGGACTTATCTGTAAATTCCCGATTACTCAGCTGGCAGTGATGGATTGGGCAATGCATTTAAAGGGCTAACAAAAGGAAAGGTGGTTTTACAAATCTTCTAGTTTCTTTTAAATGTTTGTGTCATGTGTACATGTGACAGAAGCAAACAGCACGGTGTTGTTAACTACATCGGGCAAGACTTCTTCTGCCTTTGGAGGTTTGAAACTGATCATAACATTATCACTTCACTAAATGTTACAAATAAGCATGTTGTGTCTGACAGCTGGTGACCAGACTCTGGAGCGGACCAAACCAATAAGTAGAAACTCCATCTGGTGGCTGGACTTGCTGTGTGCATGTCCAGGAAGCTACAGAAGCTGCATATTCAACTAGGACCTTTGTGATCTGTACGACATCAGCATTACCAGCTGAGTCAAAATGGAACTCCCTGCCAGCCAGATATGGGCTGTGTGGAGATTGTCTTAACAGGAAGTAGTTCTAGTTATGTTTTACAGCACAAGTCACTATCTTAACATTTCAATGCAACATAAGAAAAACAGGAATATCTTTACAAAGATAATTACTCTTCTATCATAGTATGTTATAGCTAGTTTTCTGACCCTACTTACAGTTTTCTACTGTGTCAATTATAGTATTTCCTGCATTCTAATTCAAAATTGTACTGGATGGAGCTTTAAAAGTAGAAGTAAGATGTATGTTCCAATGCTACTCTGTTAAAGATTATCATGCATCTGTATGACATTTTTGTGGAAGCCCATAAAGCACACTTGGTAGTAGAAATGGCTTGGAAATATATTTGTGTTTTCTGAAAATTGCCATTGCAGAATCTATTGTAATGGTTCCGTCAGTGTATGAGGGCACACTGGTGCACCTCATCAGGTTGTCATTTGTGCTCTGCAAATTAGGTAATTATAGTTGCTCATTGAACCCTGGTCCTTCAAGACTATGCCACAGCTGATACAATAGATATTCAATGAAATAATATTTAATATAGGTGTAATTGATAATTTAATAGTACAATTAATACCCAATTCATTTTTGCTTTTGATTACATGCAATAAGGGCTTTCAGTGTTATATTCAATTAAATGCATGACTATATTGTGTACATAGGCATGCTATAAAAGCATGACTTGAAACACAGGTATGTCTGAGCCCAAAAGAGGTTAGGAACCTCTGTTTTATTGTTTAGGACTTTGCTAGTGAGTTTAATTTTGACCGTGTCTAAATCCATACTTTTAAAACATTAGTTTGCTGAAATGACAATCAAGGAGTATCAGAGATTTCTGTGGCTCCTATCAACACTTCTGGTTTGCAAATATCGGAAGTAGTAAGAAACGAAAAGCCTGTTTAATGTTGTTGTAGGTGTCCAAGATTTCCCACAGAGGAATCCTTGACTAACAGAATAAGTATTGATTATTTGGAAGTGGCAGAGATTGGATAAATCTTTCTATCATTACTTGCTGAGAAATATGGTTTAGGATTGACTGTTGTGATGTTCAAGTTTTGGCAGAATGTTGTTTGATGAATGATCATTGGTAAGGAAGTCTTGTTGTTGCAGGTATGTAAAGTGTATGTCATGTAATCAAACAGCCATTCATATCATGTGTCATGTCTGTATTGTATTGCAGTTTTTATAATAATGTTTGTGGGAAAATGCAAGGTGCTATGCCTTGTGCTTTTATTTCCTTTCCACTAAAAGGTTAGCACCTGATGCTGTGCGAAGCACCGTGCCCCCCACCTTGACAGGCAGTCATGAGGACAGCCATGGCACACTAGAACTGGGCAGTGTCTGCAGGCCCAGGAACAGATATGATAGCCCTCTGCGGCCCACTTTAGCCTGGGTGGACCCTAGCCCATGCTGTGACTTGGCAGGTTTCCTGAGGTCAAAGCCTGGGCTAGCCACCGACATGGCCCAGGGCAATCCCGGGCCAACATTTGGTGGCACCTGCACATACATACAGGTGAGGTTTGGACTACAGCAGTCCACTGTCACATATGTTTTTACCCAGTAAGAACAACATCATTGATCTTGGATATGCACTCTTGCAAATGACTGTACAGCATTATGTGATTCGTTTGCCACTATGAACTCAAGAAATGGGCATGGATGACTTCCATCACATACAGAAAACTCTATTTACTTTCATGAAGTATTTGTCTATCGCTAACCAGCAAAATGCCATTTTTATGGCATGAGCTCCTTTTATTAATAGGAGGAATTTAAAATATGCTTACTGCTTTTCTGGGAAAACCTTTGTGAAATTAAACAACTAGATCAAAACATTTCCTTCACTAATATTTAAAATAAAATCCCTCTTCTATTTGAGGTATATATGTGACAGACATCCTTGCTAATAGAAAGATAGAAGATATATTTGTTGTGTGAAGTACACTTTACCCACACAGCTGTTACTATGTTTCTAAGTTGGATTTCTATGGAAGTGGCTATTGTCCAGGGACTCCAAAAGGGATAAAAACATCTGTTCCAAAATAAATATGGAAATCTACTTTAGTGGGACACTCATGTCTAGCAATATCAGCTGTGTCACACATGTTAACTTTATATGAAGATATAGTGAGCTGAACAAATCCAATGTGTAAAATAATAATAATAATAATAATAATACTAATAATAATAATAATAATAATAATAAAATAATCTTATGTTCTTTGACAATAAGGCTAAAATGGAACTATAAAAACTGGTGTGAAAACTACATGAAAGCAGAGAACAAGGTGACCCCCAGGCCAATACATTTTAGAAAACTAATACCAGGAGAGCTGGATATATCACGAAAAGGTGTGTGCTAATTTATCAAAAGCAGAAACACCATTATTGAGTTTGAAAATAAAACCAGTCTTTCTGGCTGTTTGCATGTCTTTGGTGTGGTGATAAAGCAAGCTGCCTTTATTTTCTATGTTTAGAGTGTACATATTCTGTTCTGTCTCAACTGATGCTTACTGCAACTGGCAAAGCGTTACACCCAGCATTTTTTAAAGCTATAATAACATTTTGCTTATTTATAAGATTTTTATTTTTTTTTAAATGTTGAGTGAAGAAGTCTCTGATGATACATACTATATTTAACGTAAAACACATTGTCCTTGTTCTTTTGTCTAAATTATCCTACCTGTCCAAATATTACCAAGACACTACATGCCAGGTGTTTGCCATAATTACTGTTAATTTTCACTTAAGTATTTTTCTTGGTATCTGGTGAATATGACAGTATTAATAAGCAATTCTGAAGAGGTTTAGTGTTTCAGTCTATGTACACTTTTCCACGCATATCCAAACCTGTGTGCCTGTCTAGTGAAGAATTCTGGCAAGGGTGACTACATAAGCTATATGACTCAAAGGGCACGTAGGTTATATTATAGTACATTGTGGTTACAATCCTTTTTGACTATAAACCAGCATGAAAAGCAAGTCCCCTTTTGGAGGAACAGGAACCTCTAGTAAAATGGCCATAATGCCTCTTGCATGCTACTGTGTAGATGTCCATAACCCTTTCCAAAGTCCTAATGTTCACCCCAGCTCCATGGCCCAATGTTCATAAAAAGTGGAACCCAATCCATCCTGTGTTCTTTGTTAACTTAGAGCTGTATTTACAATGAAATTTTCCTATGTAAAAAAAATGGTTAGGGTTGGTTTTAAGCAAAGCATTTTAATACAGGAGAGTCAGTTTGATCTATTACTAAATATGACATGCCTGAAACCTCCCTTTTAAACACAACATATAATAAAAGAAATGAGCAATGACTTCAAGCTCCCATACAGTCCAATTGCATGATATCATCAGTTCGCTGGACTGTTTGCACCAAACTCAAATTAAAGAACAAACACTGCACTGATCCAACAATCCTAAAACCCAATGGAGATAATGGCAAAACTCGCATTGAGTTCAATGGAATGAGTATTTCATCCTGAGTATTGTAACTTAGGTTGTCAGAGGCTGCGATGAATTATGTGAAATGCATTGAGCTGAGCTGCCTGAGCATCAGTTAACAGTGTCTGAATCTCAGGTAGGAAAGCATGTTTTTAGGAAAGAGAGAATAAAAAATTAAATGTGGCCGCAGCACCCACCCGAATTGACCACAGCCCGGAATCCCGCCACGTATTCCAGGCCGTGGTAGCCATTCAGATGGGCCGGGCCCCTTCATTGCGGCGGGGAATCACATTCACCACGCGATTGGGGCCGGCCCTGCCGGTTCTGCCGATCACGTGGTGAATGTGATTCCCTGCCGCCATTGACAGGAGTGAACATCTGGGGTGGAACTTCTGTTCCCCCTTTAGACGTGACGAGACTTTTCTCGCCGGTGGGAATCCACCATGGTTGAGCGTGATCTCATCACGTCTGAAAATACCCATTGTTTCTGAGGCCTTTCTGAACTCAGAGTCTTTGACTGCCTCTGCAACAGGACTCATAGAGAAACTACTGTATTTTTAAATTTATGGACTTTATATGCATTTGCTATAAAAAATAGTCAATGGATCTTCTACTGCTTGAACATTTTGAAAGCAATTTGAATATCTTGTGCTTTTCAGTAAACGTAGTATATAAATCTAATTAAGAAGTACCAAAGAACTGGGAATCCAAAGGAATAGAGTATATATGCATTTATGTACGGTACTGCTGTCATTATGTGCATATATTCATTCTTATAATTACAATGATTTGTAGTACTGTGACATCTAAAGCTCTCAGCCAAGATCAGGTTCCATTCCTCTAGATGATGGTTCAAAACCATAGTCCCTGCGGAAAAGAGCATATAGTCTACAGAGATTTTGTCTGAGACCGGCAGGGAGAGTGCTGAAATACTTCACTGCAGTCTGAGTTTAGCATATTTTTGGCTTGACTGGAAACACCATCAGAAATTTCAAATCCAGCTTTTTTCTAAGATTCTGAAATGTGAAACAGGACTGGCACATAGTCCTATCCCCTTCAACCATCTGGCAGCTGTTGATTCTTTTAGATCTGTCGGCTGCTTTTGATACTGTTGACCACGAGTTGCTAGTGACTCGTCTGCGGAACTGAGCAAGGGTCGGCGGAACTGTTCTTGAATGGTTCCATTTGTTCCTTGCGGAAAGAACTCAGTGAGTGGTGCTTGGGGAATATTTTTCACCTTCCCAGGACCTCTCGTGTGGAGTCCCACAGGGTTCTATTCTTTCCCCTCTCCTGTTCAACGTGTATATGAAGCTGCTGGGCAAGATCGTCCGGAGCACTGGAGTTTGGTGCCATCAGTATGCTGATGACACCCAATTCTATCTCTCTTTTTTATCGGAGCCAGGCCCTGCGGTCCTGGTGCTTACATGATGTCTGGCAGCTGTGAATGACTGGATGAAGGCAAGTCAGCTGAGGCTGAATCCTGACAAGATGCAGGTGAGGCTAGTGGGGAAGGCAGTGGGCAGTGGGTGTCCCCCATCATTGATGGGGTCTGCCCTCTGTTGGTTCCTCAGGTTAAAAGTCTGGGAGTGCTCCTTGACTCGCAGCTCTGCCTAGATGCCCAGGTTAGGGCTGTGGCGAGGAGGATTTTTCACCAATTACATCTGGTGCGTCAACTTCAGCCGTATGTCTCAGACTCTGATCTGTCCACTATCATTCATGCTTTCATCACCTCAAGATTAGTCTATTGTAATGTGCTGTATGTGGGGCTACCCATGGTGATGGTTCAGAGACTGCAGCTGGTGCAGAATGCAGCAGCCTGCCTCCTTATGGTGACAGGCCGCCGGAAGCACATTACACCAGTGCTTTGTTCTCTGCACTGGCTGCCTATAGTCTTCCGGGCCCAAGTCAAGGTGCTGGTTCTTACCTATAAGGCCCTACACGGCTTGGGATCCACCTATCTGTGGGACCACCTCACTCCCCGTGCCCTTGACCGACCCCCGCAGTCATCCAGGAGCACCCTTCTCGAGATCCTCTGGGTGTTCCGGGGCGCTACTATGGAGAGGGCGTTCTTGGTGGCCACTCCATGGCTGTGGAACTCCATCCCAGGTGGCCCTGGATCTTCCTTCCTTTCAGCGCCAATGTAAGACTTGGCTGTTCTGCCAGGCTTTTGGTGAGGGTGAGGGTGAGGGTGGTTTTTACTTTTTGTATAGTGGGTTTGGGTTGGGGTTTTGTGTTGTATATTTTATGGGTTGGGATTTTAGTTATGGAGAGGCTATGCCCCTTTTATTCCCTGACTTGCTGCTTTTTGCAGGGCTCTGTGTAGTTTTAAATATGTGTTTTTATTTTTGTAAGCCGCCCCGGACTGCCTTTGGCAGGAGGGGCGGGTAATAAATGTCAAAATAACTAAAATAAAATAAAATAAACTGGTTTGGGGCCAGTCCTGGCTTTTAGAGGTTAAAAGAACAAATTTATAAGAGACAAGGCAGGCCAGACAGGCACTTTAAAGCTAAGAAAGAAATGTGGGTGGGAGGAGAACTGATACTTTTTTTTACTTTTTTTTCTCTTTTTTTTTTTAGGTCCTCCCTACACTGTACTTTCCATTAATAATGCAGTTAGCATTATTTTGCTGTCATATAATAAAAAACATCCAGCATTCACAGTTCAGACCTTATTGAATTCTTTCAGACCAATTCAAAGTTTGCATAAAACAGTGAAACGAACAAGTGACAGGAGCTTTAAAACTTCAGATGATGAATAGGAATCACTTAAACTCTGATTTCACAGATAGTCAAAAGGCAATTTTATCAGAAGAGATTTATTTCTTTACTGTTTATTTAAAGTAGTAAGAATTGCATTCCTAAAGCCTGATAAACTTGGACAGAAGACAAAACCCAAAGTCCACTGACCAAAAAAAAAAAACCCTGAGAAATTCACATATGTACTTTTGACAGACAATTAGTGTCTGAAAAGCAGCATTATTATTTTATTTATTTACAACTTCTTTGTCCTGCATCTTATTACCCTTCTTCCACTTCTTGTCCAAAATAAATCTTCTTAAGGAAAAAGCTGTAGTTCTTCTGATTTGGATGAACAACTATAAGGCCTTTTTATACGAGATGGGCCCACTCCTTCCCAAGCAGATCTGGGTGCCATCCCTGGGCATGAGTGGGTGCCACCCATGTGAATGCCACGGCGAGTGGGTGTGCATGCATGCATGCTCCCGTCAAACACGCATGCACACCCACCTCCACCCATCGCCCACTCACAGAGCAATTGGCCAAAACAGCAATTGCTCTGTGAGTGGGGAGGGGGGGAATCAGTGTGTGCCCATGTACGCTGCCCCCCTGCACTGCCCACGCACCAATCCCCCCTCCCCCCATGCTCGTGGCTCATTTAAAAAGGGCCTAAGTTGTATAATTTAACAAGCCTTATCATGATCATTCTTATATACTATATTAATGCAAAGTATCTTGTAATTGCATTCTGCTAATAGTCAGCATGTACCAAGAGACAGGTACTGTTCATGGCATTCCCCTTCATGGGGAGAGAGCTCTTTAGCGAGCCTCTCAGCTGAGAGGTGGCTGCAGGGGAGGGAGAATTGCTACTTCTCCCATCTCTCAGCTGGCCCAGCATGCTAGGCAGAACTCTATGGTACTGGTGGACCTGGATGCTAGTCAGACTGTGGGTGAACCTAAATGATGAGATGTGGACACATGGCACCCGTTACCCTGATTGGCCCCGCAGTGTTCCTGGACTTCACAATTAGTGGAGGCTGTGTGGTGACCATGTGGTAGATGCCTAATAGACAGGTACATGGGAATGCATCTGGTGAAGGCTAATATGGGCTATCATCTTGTTTAATTCAACCTGATGGCTTCTGTAGAGTGGGGCTATGAGAGATTATTTGGCTTTATTGGAGAGAAAGATCTCTTCTTAGCACTAGCAGTGCGGGCAGGGAGAAGGAGAAAAGTCCCCCTGGGTCTACAAAGACTATAGGAGCCTCTGCAAGGTGCCGAGCATACAGCAAGATTCTGCAAGGTCCCGAAAGCACCTTTACATAAAGTACTTATGCAGGTACTTAAATTAGCATGCACATAGTCCCATTGATAGCCAATGGAACTGGGATTCTGTTCAGTCGAACTAATCCATATGCAGAAGTGCTCTTCCAGGCCATAGTGACCCTCAAAGAGCATAGGGACCATGGTCCTTTGCTGTCTTTCCATCCTGCTAGGAGAGCATGTTTTTTTACTCTAGGTGTACCTCTCCAATAACTCCTATCACTCATAAATTGACATATGGCTGCTTGAGGCAGAGCTGGAGTGGCAGAAGCTATCTGTATCCTTCAACAATTGAAGTCTATATATAGAAGGGTCCAGTGTGTTGTTTCGAGATGCAAAGTCATGTAGATGCTACATGGTATTGTTATAAAAGTCTATTTTTCAGGCTTTCCCCCCTTTCTTGTTTATGCTGCTGCTTGACTTATGTGCTCCGATGGTTAGTTCACAGCTGTAAATTAGAACTGCTTGTCACTGGATTTTACTAAGTAAAATGTCAAGCTGGCTGTTTGTTTTTACAGAATTGCTCTTTCTATGTACATAGTCTCTTTACTTTCTGTTCTGCTGAAACTCCCTCATATCACAGAATAGAATTGAAAGGGGGCAATTTAAAAAAATTCTTTGACAACAAAATTCCAGCTCCTCTTCCCCCAAATTTACCATGAGGCATACAGAAAGAAATGCCTGTAAATTAATATACGTTTTCACTCTTACAAACGTACACATTTCTTGTCCTCGCTTAACCAAACTATGGCTGTTTTTACATGGGCGCCCGCCCCCCCGTTCAGTGTTTGGGGCGGGGGTCAGGGGGCGGGGTCCGTGTATACGGCCGGCAGTAGGTGGGTGGATGGGTGTCCGCTCGGTGTTTGCCTGTGTGAACACCAAGCGGGATGGGTGGAGGTACGTACGTGCCCCCGCATAACAGCCACCTCCACCCATCGCACACCCATCTCCACCCACGGAGCCCTCCAGAAAACCAGAGGCGGCTCTGTGGGTGCAGGTGGGGGGAGATGGGGGGAGGGGTGTGTGTGTCTGTTTACACAGATACCCACCTCCACCCACCGCGGCTAAACACCCATTCCCCCACCCACCTCCATCCATGTAAAAACGGCCTGTGAATGATAACCAGACATAATTGTAAGCTAAAGATGCTAAATTAAAGCAGTTTATTCAATTTGGAGTTGCCAGATTATTTGACTGGGTGAGTCCTCATTTTTATTGGAAAAATGAAGCACTGCTAAAAGCTTGAGATTTGCCAAAATTGCAGCCCTTCAATTAAAGCTAAATTTATTATACAACCTTATTACACTTTTACGGGCTTGCGGTGTATCTTTGCTATCAGTTTCGATCTACTGTGTATTTGATTTAAAACTGATTAAAATTTTGGTATAAGTTGTTTGAGTTACATTTGCCACAGCCATTTGCTTTCAGACAACAGGAAAAGCTTCCCAAGCCCCTTCAGCAGCACTCACCATTCCGAGGAAGTGGTGATTTCCATAAGATCTGAACAGTTCTACTGCATGGAAATTCCTAGGAGTGCTTCTACCACAGATAATCTCGTGGTAGATCCATCTGGACACTAGAGACCTAGGACCTGACCTGAGCCTCAGTGGGGCCCCTTGAGCATGGGTTGGTCTCCCTAGAATTATGGACAGGGCTGCAGCATTCTACCACCCCCTTTTCTAACGTGGCCTCCACTCCCTTTTCTGATGTGGCCTCCTCTCCCATGGAATGCTGTGATGTCACAGTATTTTATAGAGAGAGGGGCCAGGTTGCCTGCATACATCAGGCCCGGCATTTTGCATGAGCCTGGTTGCAAAGGGCTCAGGCCCAACTTTAGGCCAGAGCTAGGCGCTAGTTCAGACATTACAGATGGCACTACCATGTGATAATTCTGAGAAATAGTGTGCACTTCTGCAGGGGCATGGGAGGACTTTCCATGACATTTGAAAGCACCCCTAGATATAAAGCTCTAGCAGGTGGGGCAGAAAAATACACAACTAAAACCAAATTGTTCAGCAGGTCCCTGGCACCAATATCTCCCAATCTGGCCAAACGTATAGCAGAGTTTGCCTTTTCAGAAATGTGGCGCTCACTCTGTGGATCTGTCTGTTGGAGAGGTTTTTGGAACCAAAGGTTAGAAATTGTTTGTGATTTTAGAGCATTGCCATTTACTATCCTAATAGCTGGAGTTAGATTTAAGATTTTTATGTTAATTCATGGTTCTTCAACCTGGCATCAGAGAACAGCGGCCTTTTAAGTAATTTTTTGCTTTCAAGTTATGTACATTGAAATAGTCTGCAGCAGTTTAACTGTGCTTAAAAGCAAAAATATACTTTCAGTGTTATATCAGGGGTGGAGAACCTCAGGTCCAGGGGCCAAATGTGGCCCTCGGAACGTTTTTATGTGGCCTCTTTTCAGTGCCTGGATCTGGCTCCTGGATCCAGTCACTATCACCAAGCACTGAAAAACTAGCTCAGACTAATGGAGCAGAGAGGAGAGTATGCACACAAGGGTAGGGGATAGATCCAATGCCCAGATCCATGATCTGGACCATCTTTTTTTTTAATACACCTGTTAAACACCCCCATTCCCAACCTCTATGTGGCCCTCAGAGCTTGTACTAATATTCAGTGTGGCCCCCAGGACAGAAAAGGTTCCCCACCCCTGATGTATATTCTCTGCCAAGAATTATCCTCCAATAGAGGTGTGACGGGGTTAAGGACAGGGAGACCCACAGACCCAGCAACACCCACACGTAGCACCCACACTTGGCGAGAACTCCCGGGAGAGGGAGGTGCACACGTAGTTGCTGGTGTGAAAAAAGACCCCTCAGGTTGTAGGTTGGCCTATATGTCCTTACAAGGACGGGGCCGTGTCATCACAGGGGTATGGCACTCAGCAAGCGGCGTGTGCAGCCTTCCTCACACTCCACGGGGGGTTACTCCCTGCTTGCACCGCTTTCGTCCCCATGCTTTCAGTGCCAGGGGCAGTACACCACGTGATCAGGACTTTGGTGTCAGGGATGGGGGAAGCACCCGGGATAGGGGAACTGGAACCGGGGGGAGAAGGACCCACGTCCGGATTAGGGAAGGGAGAGGAAGGGATGCGGGAATCCACGAGACAGCAGGGAACAGTGCACTAACCTGCTCTCTCTCTCTCTCTCCCTCCGCCACCACTTCACCCCTTTCACTCACACAAGCACTCTCCATTCACTCTCCGTTCAGGCCTCCAACCACACTCTCAATTAGGTCTAGGAATTTGCTCAATACAACACTCCAAACTGCTGCGGCCAGCCTCACAGCTTCACTGATCGCCGGCATGGGACGTCTTGGGCGTTCCCCTTAAATTCCCCTAGCTCCGCCCCTGCCCCCCCGCATGCCTGCAAGCGTGCAGAGCGACGCAACACTGGTCCTGGTTCCTCCCCCTGGTTCCGTGATGGTATTGGGGGCACCGCTGTTTCTTGTGCCGGAGTCTCGGCGTGTGAGGAGGGGGCTACCTCCCCCACGTCTTCGGGGGGTATTTGTTCACTCTCCCCCTTCCTGCCCAGGGGGGTGGTTGTTAGATTGTGTATGGGGGGCATCCCAACCCGGGAGCCCTGTCTCCTTCCTACCCTATGGATACGTCGGTGTGCGCATCCCCCCTGTTCCCGAGACCAAACCCTGACAGCCCCCCCCAGGCCCCCCCAGGGCCACTGCCTCCATTGGAGGCAGAGGGGTTCCAGATGGGATGGGTGATGGAGATGGAAATAACGCACCAAACGGGGTGCATGTATCGCTGAAGCAGGTTCCCAGGAGTGGTCGGCAACCCTGTAACCCTTTCAATCAACTAAGTAATATAACACCTCCCGGGACACCTTGGAATCTAAGAGTGCATGAACTTCATACTCGGGATTTCCCTGAATGTCATATATGGGGCCTGGGGGGCATGTATTCGGGAGAGCAATGAGGCTTTAAAAGGGACACATGGAACACAGGGTGAATGTGAAGGGAAGGGCGGAGAACTATTCGGTATATTACAGGATTTACCTGTTCCTAGATTGGGAATGGTCCCATGAAACGATTATCTAATTTTGCAGAGGGACGAAGCGAGGGGTAGTGTCGCCTATCCACCCATACGAGGTCCCCTACCTGATACTGTGATGCAGGCACGCGTTTCTGATCCGCATGTCACTTATATTGCAGTCGAGCGTGTTGCAACATAATAAGGGCATGGATGTGGCACCGCTGGAGTTGCTGAACTAGAGCTCCGGCTGCTGGTACCTCCACTGCAGGCTCATCCGGTAGTGTCAACCTGGGGTGGAAACCATAAGAGACATAAAACGGAGAGGTTCCCAGAGCAGCATGAGGTGCATTATTAAATGCAAATTCGGCTAGGGGAAGATACGTAACCCAATCATCTTGGAGATAGTCTATGTAACAAAAAAGATATTGCTCTAGAGTTTGATTTGCTCTTTCCACCTGTCCATTGGCTTGGGGTCAGTAGGCGGTAGTCAGGTGTACTTGTACTCCCACTGCCTTGAATAACGCCCGCCAGAAATGGGCAATGAACTGGGAGCCCCTATCAGAGGTAATAGTTATGGGAAGTCCATGAAGTCTTACCACATTCTGTAAGAAGTGTTGGGCTGTTTGTTGCACCATCGGCAGTCCCTTGCAGGGGATGAAATGCCCCATTTTTGGGAATTGATCGATCACACAAGGATAGTGGTGTACCCATGAGACACGGGGAGTTCCACAATGAAATCCATATTAAGCCTTTGCCACGGGCTGCGAGGTAAGGGTGTTAGTTGCAGGAGGCCTAGCGGTCGTCTTCGTGGAACCTTGGTGCTGCTTCAAGTGTGGCACCCTTGCACATATCGCACTACATCTTGCTGCATGGAGGGCCACCAAAAGTGTCGTCGGAGTAGCTGCAACATCTGGCGCTGCCCCGGATGGCCTGCCAGAGGGGCGTCATGATGGGCCCACAATACCTGTTCCCGGGCCGCGCGGGGTACTGCAATAGCCTTGTTGTGCAAGGCTAATCCAGAAGGGGTTTTCTGGGTTTTCTCCGCGAGATCCGGGTCAATGGCGACCCAAGCCGTGAGTTGTTTAGAGGTTAGCGCTGCAGCCATGAAGACTTGAGGGTGTAGAAGGATTTCGTCGTGAGTTGCCGAATCCATCGGTCCCTCATAACAACGGGATAAGGCATCAGCAAGAATATTTAGCTTCCTGGGTCGGTACATGATACAGAAGTCAAAACAGGCAAACAGGAGCACCCATCGGGCATGCCGATGGTTTTGAATACGCGCGGTCTGCAAAAAGGTAAGGTTTTTATGATCTGTGATAACTTGAATAGGGTACCGGCCCCCTTCGAGGAAGTGCCTCCACACTTCAAAGGCAACATTAAATTGCTACTAATTCTCGATCCAAAATTGTATAATTCTTCTCCTCGGCAGTTAACTGTCGGGAGTAAAAGGCACATGGTCGTGCTGGGGAGTTTTGTTCTTTAGCCTGTAATAGCACCCCTCCTAGGACCATGCTAGAAGCATTGGTTTCTAGAATAAAGGGAAGGGAGAAGTCTGGGTGTTGTAACACCGGTGCCTTGGTAAAGGCTTCTTTTAAACGATTGAAGGCCGCTTGCTGCAACTGACCCCATAGGTAACGTTGCCCTTTCTTGAGGAGTAAGGTGAGAGGCGTGGTTAAATCAGCGTAATAGGAAATGTATTGTCTATAATAATTTACATTTCCCAAAAAGCATTGCAACGGTTTTACCGCGGTTGGGGCTGGCCATGCAAGGATGGCAGTTACCTTTCCTGGGTCCATTTTTACCCTGCAAGCTGAGATGATGAATCCCAAAAAGGGGACTTCGTCTTGATGGAAAGCGCACTTCTCTATTTTACAGTATAGTCGATGCTGTCTCAACCGTTGTAGAACAATGCGTACATGGCGCACATGTTCCTCTTCACTATGAGAAAAAATAAGAATGTCATCCAGATATGCCACTACAAACAGATCCAAGATGTCACGAAAAATATCGTTGATTAAATGCTGGAAGGCTGCAGGTGCATTAGCCAGTCCGTAGGGCATAACAAGATACTCGAAATGTCCATACCTCGTACGAAACACGGTTTTCCATTCGTCACCTTGCTTGACTCACAATAGGTTATACGCACCCCTTAAGTCAAGCTTAGTAAAGAGTCTGGCTCCTTGGAGTCGATTTAACAGTTCTGAAATAAGAGGTAGGGGGTAATGGTTTTTTATCGTGATGGCGTTAAGGCCCCTGTAATCAATACAGGGGCGTAAACCTCCATCCTTCTTGGGCACAAAAAAGAGAGGAGCTCCCCCAGGGGAGGTAGAGGGTCGAATAAACCCTTTGGCTAAGTTCTCGTCGATATATTCTTTGAGGGTTTTCAATTTGGGCTCTGAAAGGGCATAAATTTGACCATAAGGTGGGGTGGTGTCAGGTAACAGGGAGATTGCACAGTCATAGGACCGATGTGGAGGGAGATCCAATGCTTGTTGTTCTCAAAATACATCCGCAAGGTCTTGATAGACAATGTGGGGGGCGGAGGGGCCGGTGGCAAGAAGTTGGTGCTCTCTCTGTGGCAGCGTCTCCCCCTGAGGTGGCCTACTGACTTTACATTGGGACCCACAAAAGGGGGAGGAAATGGAAAGTACCTTACGACTCCAGTCAATAGAAGGGTTATGGCATCGTAACCAAGGGATCCCCAGCACGACAGGGAAGGTCGGGGTTTTCACAACAGCTAACCGGAGGATCTCCTGGTGCTCTCCGATTACTCCAGGAAGGGCCTGTGTGCAGTACATAATGGGCCCTGAGGTAAGGGGGGACCTGTCTATAGCAAACACTGCTTCGGAGGTAGCCTTCCTCTGGAGGGGTACGTCATACCATTTGGCGGTCTGTGTGTCCAGAAAGTTGCCTGAGGCCCCTGAGTCAATGAGCACTGGGAGAAACACAGCACTGAAGGGGGTAATATAAAGTGTTAATGGGACTAAGAGGTGTTCTCCCTTGGCAAAAACAGTTGCCAAGGGTAGTGGCAGGCAGTTACTAGGGGAAGTGGCTGGGTTTACCGGGACATCCCCTGGCCGCCCTGGCCCCTGTCGTTTCCCGGACCCCTCGGTTCTGAGGGTAGTTGTGGACATGAACTGTTAAAGTGTCCGGCGGTGCCACAATAATAACATAGCTTTTCCAGCCTTCTCCGCTCCTTCTCTTGTGGCCCAATAGGCCCATGAGAGGCCACTATTTGCATGGGCTCAGGGTCGTCTGCCTTGGGCACCTCCGTCTTACCTGTCCCTTGGAACACATAACGAGAACTCCACGCCCGTCCGCCTTCTTGTCTCCGCTCCCGCCGTCTTTCTGTAAGTCGTTCCTCTGTTTAGCAGGTAAGGTTGACCAGCTCACCCCATTTAGCTGGCATTGCAATAAGAGCTAGCTGGTCTTTGATGTCATCGTTTAAACCTTTTCGAAACAAAACCTTCAAGACATCATCCGCCCACCCCAATTCGACGGCTAGTTGTTGAAATCGTGTTACGTATTCTAGTAATGGCCCCTTTCCCTGCCTCAAGGTCATAATAGCTGCTTCAGCATCCCTTTTTCGATGGGGGTAGTCAAATAGAAATTGAAACTCCCGCAGAAACCCAGGGAAATCTTTTAATAATGGGCTGTCTTTGGGGAGTAGGGGAGTGGCCCAATTCAAGGCGAGCCCCTCTAAATTCCCAATTATAAATGCGACCTTAGCCATGTCAGAGGCATATGTAAGGGGCTGCAATTGAAAGGCCAATTTACATAAGGCTAGAAACCCTTGAAACTGCCTCCGGTCTCCCCCAAACCTCTGGATAGGAGGGTGTCGGGGTTCCCTTACCGGGGAGTTATTAATAGGCACCGGAGGAGGAGCAGGCGCCCCCATTGGTGCTGGCCCTTCAGCTTCTTTGTGTCCTCCTATTCCCCCTACTGCTCCTTGTTCTTTCATATCCTTAAGCTCCAGGGCAAGGGCCCATTTCCTCCACCTGTTGTGTCAGGTCCATTGTAGGTACTGGCGATACTGTGACGGGGTTAAGGACAGTGAGACCCATAGACCCAGCAACACCCACACGTAGCACCCACACTTGGCGAGAACTCCCCGGAGAGGGAGGTGCACACGTAGTTGCCGGTGTGAAAAAAGACCCCTCAGGTTGTAGGTTGGCCTATATGTCCTTACAAGGACGGGGCCGTGTCATCACAGGGGTGATGCAAGCGGCGTGTGCAGCCTTCCTCACACTCCACGGGGGGTTACTCCCTGCTCGCACCGCTTTCGTCCCCACACGTTCAGTGCCAGGGGTAGTACACCACGTGATCAGGACTTTGGTGTCAGGGATGGGGGAAGCACCCGGGATAGGGGAACTGGGACCGGGGGGAGAAGGACCCACGTCCAGATTAGGGAAGGGAGAGGAAGGGATGGGGGAATCCACGAGACAGTGGGGAACAGTGCACTAACCTGCTCGCTCTCTCTCTCTCTCTCGCTCGCTCTCTCTCTCCCTCCGCCACCACTTCACCCCTTTCACTCACACAAACACTCACCTTTCACTCTCCGTTCAGGCCTCCAACCACACTCTCAATTAGGTCTAGGAATTTGCTCAATACAACACTCCAAACTGCTGCGGCCAGCCTCACAGCTTCACTGATCTCCGGCATGGGACGTCTTGGNCCCCCCCGCATGCCTGCAAGCGTGCAGAACAACGCAACGCTGGTCCTGGCTCCTCCCCCTGGCTCCGTGATGGTATCGGAGGCACCGCTGTCGCTTGCGCCGGAGTCTCGGCGTGTGAGGAGGGGGCTACCTCCCCCACGTCTTCTGGGGGTACTTGTTTGCTCTCCCCCTTACTGCCCAGGGGGGTGGTTGTTAGATTGCATCTGGGGGGATCCCAACCCGGGAGCCCTGTCTCCTTCCTACCCTATGGATACGCCGGCGTGCGCATCCCCCCTGTTCCCGAGCCCAAACCCTGACAAGAGGTGGCTGTGTAATATTAGGAATTTGCTTTGAAGTCTGTAAAAGGGTTGCCGGACTCTTCTGCCACAGTGCCAGTTCATTGTTCCACCAATACAAAACACTGAATTTTGAAGTTTAGCAGAACAATATACTTGAGTGGGGTGGATTGTAATGTTATGGCAGAGGACTGCAGCCTGTACAGCATACATAGCATGAATTTCAATTTTCAGAGGTGCTTTTGGGTGTCATCATTCATAATAATGTGAATTATATAGAATAATGGCAAAAATATTATTTATACAAATATAATTTCATGTGTATATGTATAATAGATATAATGTGTGTGTGTGTGTGTGTATTTGCTTTTCTTTCACTAATGTTGAAGATTCTGCTTTTTTTTTTTTTAACCCTAGCAAGCTGTTGGGGTCCAATTGTACCCCAGAGAGGTACAAAAGAGTTAATAAAACTTTTTAGCAAATTTCTACCACTCCATATTCCATGACTTTGTCAACCATAATGGGCTCAATTGCCCAGTGGTGTTTTATGCCCCACCCACACACACCTTGTAATTTTTTTATTTAAGGTTTTCATTCTGACGCTGCTGAGGGGTCAGTTTGATCCCAATTGAAGTGCATGGGAAACTGAAAGTACTATGCGCCTAGGGTGCTGGGGGTAATAGTGACCTCCAAAATGCTATTAAAAATAAATAAATGATTATTATTTCTTTAAATGCTTAAACCAGAACATGTTCTTTCCTTCTTTTCTCACAACAAATGGAAATAGATAGAAATAGGGGGTGATTTCACACATGATGCGGTGAGATTCACCACAGTGAATCCCACCCCGGTGTCAATTGCTTCACCGCAGGCTGTGGTGAGTCGTGCGGCCCCAACAGACATGACAGGGGCGGCACCACCACCCGGGGCCAAGCGGAGTGAACACGGGCCGGCGGAATACAACAGATGTGATGTGGTGGTGAGAACCGCGGTGGGAGCCCCACAAGGCACCGGGGTTACGCAGCCATCACCACGGCCTGTGGTCATTTCCTTCCATCGCAGCCGGGGGTTTCCCTTCAGACGTTACATTTCGTTCACCCCTGCCGTGGTGAGCATTCACCACACTTCTGGACCTCCTCCCGCCCCGACCTCACAAAGTGTGGTTAGATTCATCCCGGGCCGTGTTTGACTGTGGTGAACATCTGGATGCACGCCAACAGACGTGCATGGCTCTTTCACCACCGCCCGCGGTTGACTGCAGTTGACTTTGGTGAATGCCGAAAATGTAACGTCTGAAATCACCCATAGGGTGATTCAGACGTTACAGCCGGGCGCTTTCACCACGGGCCGTGGGGTGGTTCGGACCACAGCCGGGGTGAAGGGGGGAGCCAACAGACGTTCCCCCCCTTCTCCCCCAGCACCGCTGAACCACGGCCCATGGTGAAAGCGCCCGGCTGTAACGTCTAAAGGGGCACCCCCCCTCCTGGAGGGAGCGGGGCTGCATGACTCAGTGTGCGGCCACACGGCCCCGCCCCCAGCGCTCCCCGGCCACCCGCCCTCCCCGTGACAGGCAGCCACAGCAGCCTATCGAGCCGCTGCCGCTGCCCACCACCAAGACCCGGGAATGCGGTGGAGGTAAGGTAACAGACGTTACTTTTCCTTCACCGCGTTCCAGATTCCCCCTAACCATGCTTCATTCGCCGCTGTGGTGTGGGAGAACAAAGCGTGGTTAGATTCACCGCAGGGGGTGGTTGACTGAGGTGAACATCTGAATGCGCGCAAACAGACGTTCACCTCCGTTCACACACACAAACCCTGCGGTTGACTGACGTTAACTGTGGTGATTTCAGACAAATGTAACATCTGAAATCACCCATAGCATCGTGTCTACTGTCATAAATGACATTTTTGTGTGTACAGAAATTTCACTACATGCACATTTGGGGGTCTATTATACCCCAAGCTAAAGAACCACTTTACAAACATAAATTCAGTTGTATATTTTTTAGCAGTTATAACCTTACTGGTGTGAACCTTCAACACTGTTTTTTTCATCATAGCTGCTTTCAGAGTTCATATTGAACAATACTTACCAGTCAGTCATCTGGGGTAATTTAGACCCTTCCATTTATGACCCTTTTGTCAGTAGGAGTCAGCATTAAATTATGTTACTAAAGACAGACCAGGAGACTTCCTGAAGCCATCTCAGAGGAATACAAAGTGTGTGAACCTTCAAAACTTTTTTTTTCATAATAGCTGCTTGCAGAATTAATATTGAACAACACCAATCATCCATATAGGGTAGTTTCAGCCCCTCCATTTACTTGCGAAGTGACCCTTTTGCCAGTAGGTGGTCAAAATTAATTTGTAGTAAGGTTATTAAAAGGCAGACCAGGAGACTTCCTAGATCCACCTCAGAGGAATAGAAAGTGCATGAACCCTCAAAACTGTTTTTTTCATTTACAACTGCATGCTTTGTGCGGACAAAACTTGTACATGTAGCACATTGTTGATGTGATTTCCTGTCATCTGCACGATCACAGAGATGACACCTCCCCCTTTTCCTCTTGTCAGAGAAAACCCCTATCACTGCTGAAGCTGCCCGCGTGGAAGGCCCCGGCAAGCTGGAAATGTTCCTAGCTTGAATGCAGGGTGTGATCAGTTCTAGAGCCAGGTCTATTAGGAGCAGATGTCTCTTAGAGTGAGAGCATTAATTCCATTTTGGATTGTTTCGTTTCCAAACAATAAAGGCATTTAGACAGGCAATATCCAGTAAATTAATTAATAGGGATGGGCGAACAGATCGCGGTTCGGTTCGTCTGCGTTCGGTTCGTCTGTTCGGTTCGTTCGGTTCGGATTTGTTCGGTTTGTTCGTTCGGTTCGTTCGTTCGGTTCGTTTGCCGAGTTCGGGTTCGGATGTTCGGTTCGTTCGTCCAAACAGGCTGTTCGGTTAGGCCGTTCCGCTGTTCGGTTCGGCCATTCGGCCGTTCGGGAAGTGTTGTTATGTTTTTTTGTTTGTTTTTTATATGTTTTTGGGGGGTTTTATTGGGTTTTCTTTTGTTCTTTATTTTTTTGTTTGTTTTAATATGGGGTTTTCTTATTTTTTTAATCTAATATTATATATATCTGTCTACTAAATCTAACCGCTATTAACTATTCTAAATGCTATGAAGTAAATGGATTATCTAATAAGTACACAGACCTACTCCTACAAACACTAAAACTAAATCACTAACGCTATCTCTATCACTAAGGTAACTCCTACAACTGTCTTCATCTATCTATCTATC
>QEPC01001547.1:1672095-1709435 GCA_003113815.1 Sphenodon punctatus
AAGCCTCTCCACCCCTGGTGCCTGGAAGTCTGCTCCTCAGTGACTGACACCTCCCTGTAATGTTTGACCTTCCAGTGAACCTTTTTTTGCCACCCGAACTCATCCGAACGTGATCTGAACTGACCGAACTGTTCGGCCATTTCGCCGTTCAGTGTTCGGTTTGTTCGGTATGTTCGCGTTCGGGTTTGGTCGTCCAAACAGTTCGAGTTCGGGCCGAACTCCGAACTTCCGAACCGCGTTCGCCCATCCCTATTAATGAACACCACCATTAGCCATCACTTGATCATTTGTTTGGTAGTGTACGTGGACACCATTTGATCACAGATGTCCACACCACCTTTTGTTGAATTATAATAAAGAATTATCTCTGGCTTTGATTTATCAGATACTGCAGCATCTGCATGCATTGAAGAAAGCGGAATGACTGCCTTTCTTTTCTTTGGCACATAGCTTATAAAACTTGGGCCACTGGGTGGTATTAAACCTGGCACAACATTTACAGGGTTCTGGAAGAAATATAACCACAAATAACTTTTTTATTAGTGTGCCACTAGCCAGGGAGTTATCTAAGGAAAACCTGACTCTGGTTGTCACATTAAGAAAAAACAAACCAGAAATATCCCATGAGTTCCTTCCAAACAAAACTAGCAGCATGTTGGGGTTTCAAGAGGATCTGACACTTATAAGCTATGTGCCAAAGAAAAGAAAGGCAGTCATTCTGCTTTCTTCAATGCATGCAGATGCTGCAATATCTGATAAATCAAAGCCAGAGATAATTCTTTATTATAATTCAATGAAAGGTGGTGTGGACATCTGTGATCAAATGGTGTCCACGTACACTACCAAGCGAATGATCAAGCGATGGCCAATGGTGGTGTTCACTAATTTACTGGATATTGCCTGTCTAAATGCCTTTATTGTTTGGAAACGGAACAATCCAAAATGGAATTAATGCTCTCACTCTAAGAGACATCTGCTCCTATTAGACCTGGCTCTAGAATTGATCACACCCTGCATTCAAGCTAGGAACATTTCCAGCTTGCCGGGGCCTTCCAGACAGGCAGCTTCAGCAGTGATAGGGGTTTTCCCTGACAAGAGGAAAAGGGGGAGGTGTCATCTCTGTGATCGTGCAGATGACAGGAAATCACATCAACAATGTGCTACATATGCAAGTTTTGTCTGCACAAAGCATGCAGTTGTAAAATGCTGTAATTGTGTGCTTGCTGCTTGTGTAGCATGTTCTTTGTCTGCAAGTTTTCTTACATAATTATTGTACTATTCAGTTTAGTTGAAAATGTTCGTTTTGCAGTGTATCCATATTTGATGTTACAAACATGGTGGGGTCAATTAGACCCCCAGTGCCATTCCTCTGTAATTGGTATGTTAACATTGTGGAGTATTATTGACTCCATTGCTTTTTATGTTCCTTTTCCTGTTCTCCTCCCCCCCCCCGGCCAAAATCATAATAAAGTGTGAATTTATTTCTAGAATGCTGGTGTCATTTTCAATTAACCTCCGTTTTTATAATTATGGCTTAATTGGGGTCTGTTTGACCCCAACAGTACAGTGGAATTGCTAGGGTTAACATTCTGTCATGCTAGTTGGAATAACGAGTACAGTTTCCTTTTATGTAATATGAACAACGTTACAGTGCTAATAGACATATGTCACCCGCTGCTGCTTGGCAGCCTGGCGGGCGCACTCGCCGGCCAGGGGCCCCGCCCCCCGCACAGTGGAACCTACCACAGCACACGACACAGAAGCACCACCGCCTCCAGGGGCTCCGGCAGACAACAATACAGGCCCCAATAGCCCGGACTCATCAGAGCTTCCTTGCAGCAGCGCAGAGCCACGCCCCCCGCTGAGACACTCAGCGCGTCTACAAACACGCTCGGGGGACGGGGCCTCTTCCTTATTAGGCAGCAGCACAGGAAACGCAGCGCTGGTAAACAGAACCTTGTGTGCCTGGAAGGACTGGCCCCTCGCGTGAAAGCTAAGTGGTTCTTGTGCTTGTTGTATCCCTTGTTAGATCCTCCTTGCCCCCTTCCCCCCTTCGCCCTTGCCTCTCCTTCCTTTTTTGTTCTCGTGTAGGCTTTAGAGATTGTGGTTTGTGTGAAGACTCACCCCACGCCACCCCCTGACTGCCCCTAAGGAAGCTTGTGTGGGTTGCGTGAGCCTGCGGGCAGTGGGCGTGTCCTTACCCTTCCTGGGTTCTCCTTCCCCGTCCCCCCGGCGTTGGTCCTTTCCCCCCTTGCCGTGGGTCCCCCTCCCTATTTTCCTTCCACCACCCTGCACGGGTCTGCCTGCCCCTCTCTCCTTCCGGGTACATGTGTGGGTGTGTCTGTGGCTTCCTTTCCCTTAAGCTCTGAGCCCTATGATGATAGGGGCCTGACTTCCTGGTGCGATTGCACGCGGAAGGGCCCACATACTATCCTGACGGGCATTTTTGTTGCCACCGCCACAGTCAAAGCCCCCCGGTGTGAATCTGGTTTAAGTGTTGGCTCCCCTGCCTTTCCTTCCTTTCCCTTTCCCCCCCCCTCCCCCCCACTGACAACATAATGCAGGTGAATGTACTGCAGTCTCACAATACACTGTTTTATACTTTATGGGCCCCAGATGCTCTAGAGAATGTTACAATCCTGCATAAAGTTCCAAAGTGAAACATTTTACAACTAGATGCCTGCTTTAGCTGACACGTGTCTGTGTGTGTTGTCAGGAGACCCTCCCTTGGGACATACACAGGTGTGAATGCTGAAGAGGGCCATCTATTCCAGATACAGCTGTCATAAAATTATCAGCATTTTCCCTCTGATCTACTTTCCCTTCCCCACTCCGGAATGCTAATGTTGCAAAGAGTTTTAGTTTTGCTGTTTATATTTATTTCAGTCATTAAGATATTTATTTCACTATCAAAAAAAAAATGCTGCAAAGGATTGAAAACTCCTTCAAACCTGATGGGCTTCTTTTGGTGAACTGGATGTAAAACTTTATTTAGGGACCAGACTGAGGCAATTATGATACCACATAGCGTCAAACTCTCGCAGAGAGTATAGTGAATATAGAGGGCAATCATAACTTTTTGTAAGGCTCTTGGCACCTCCCAGGGTCCAAGTCAAAGAGCAAAAGCAAACGTGCGTGCATCAGGGCGGCTGGGAAACTGTTGCCACCATTCCCCGGATTGGGGAAGGGCACCAAACAGATGTGTGGGAACGGCCCATGTGGGCAGCCCTTGGTCCAGGATGTGCCTCAGTATTATTCCTGAGGACATATCCCGGGCCAGCCACCTACCTGCCTTGGGGCAGTCCCGGGCCAATATCTGGCAGCACAGGAACAGACAAGCAGGTGAGTCCTGGGCCAAAGAGGTCCACCATCATGTCTGTTTGCTCAGTCTTGAACAGGCCATCATCACTTAATAAATGACCATTAATAAGTTTTTATTTATTTTTGATGCCTATGGATTTGTTGCCCCTGCACAGGGATGGACATTACGGATTCAGATTGATCTGTAACTGCTTGTAACGGGCACTTTGGAAAGTTGCCTTCTCCTCAGTGCTAAATCTGACCATGTTTTTCTGGCTTGATCTCTGGACTGGCAAAGTGACACTTCCATGCTATCTTACTTATCATGGTCTTGTGCAGTAGAATAAGTGCTTCCACTAAGGACATTATTTCAGAAATAATTAGTTGGCTTTGTTATGTAGGATCAGTTCAGCTATTGGCTGCCTGATTACTCCAAGTGAATAAAATGGATAGGTTGCTATGAACGGTCTGCTGCGGAGAGCTGGGGTGACTTCTAACTTCAGTCTGCTTATTTGGCACTAACTGCATGCAATCTGTTTCTGCCCATGTGTGAAAGCTACCTGCATGCAGTCTGCTGTTCAGTAAGTCCTCAAGCTGCAAGGAGACTGTACTTTGTCTGCTATGCACCAGAAGGCAAACCTTTAATCAGTATCTTTTGAAAGAGATCATGATTAATACAAATCCATGAAATTCACTTCTGTGATTAAAGCAGCAAGTGTGCTGCAAATCTATTGTAGTAATTTATTTTTTTGAACCAGAATGGTGTCTAAATTGGCTCTAAGATCAGAGTTTAGGTGCTTTAAGAAAACAGACTTGTCTGTCTTATTCCTGTCTCCCAGCTGTGTGCATTAAATGAGGTCTGAGTGATATGTTAAATTTAGCACAAGACATAGTTATAAGACAGCAGGGGGAAATATTCTAACCCAAAGGCTGCAGCTTTTGATTGAAATATGTATTGATTTTCAAAGGCAGAACTGTTCTTCATCACTTCAGTGATTTGGCGTCACTTTACTAAGGCTGCTAAAATGGAAGGATAAATAATAAGCAGGTACAGTCTGTGAACATCTTTCTTTTAAAAAAATTTATTTTCTATCATTGTGCCCAGACTTTAATCTTAAGAGAATGCTCATTGTCAAATTTCATTTCAGGTGTCCTATTTGCATCATTCTTGTATCTTTCATAACTTTCCACATTCCAGTAAAGAAAGAAAGGGTTTCCTTCTCAAAGTTTTATACTCACCTACACGCACATACACATACTTTCACAAATTCACATGACTGTCCCTAGCCCTCCTCTGAATTCAGAGGGTTTACTCAAATGTCTGCGACCATAGAAGGCTTACATTAAGTTTTAAATCTAGCACAGGGAGTATATGGTATGCAAAGTTGTCCTATTCTGTAGAGCTTAATACTGGGGTGAATTTTACACATACAGCCTTCTGTGTACACACTTTGCATTTGTGTGTTACTCATTTACCTCTGTAGTCTATGGTGTTTAAAATATTCTTTATTTATTTTTTGAATTACTTCCCTGTGCTGCACGGTTCTAAAAATAGAGGTCTGTAAAAGGGAATATGAATAGCATTTAATAAATTTGTTTGAAAGATTTCAATAAATACTTCATGGAAAATAACATTTGTCAGGACTTTTAGATTGTAAGCCACAGGCAGGGACCGTGTCTATTTCTATGTTCTGTATAGCGCCAGGCACATGGCTGGTGCTATATAAATGTTTATAATAATAATAATAATAATAATTAATAATAACCTGAATACTGGTAGCTGAAGTCAGTGGCAAAATTCTTCTGACATAAATGAGAAAAAGATCTGGTCCCTAATTTGAAAGGTATATTAGGTAGAATATTAAATGCATAGGTTAAATTTTAATTAATTCTTTGGCAATGTAAATAAAATATAATCTCACCCACTCTCTGTCTCTCCCCAGTACAATAGAAAATCACCCCGTTTCAGTGTTAATCTGCAAATGCAAGGGAAGAGGGAGAAATGGGGAGCAAAAAGGAAAGGCCATATGAGAAGTTGGTCAGCAGGGGAAAGCAGGGAAGGAAGGGATGAAGTCCAGAGAGAGAAGAATCTGGCAATAATGTGTCTTGTCCCCACCCTGGGCCAAATAGAGGACACACTACTAATGGTTCTCTTCTATTCATTCAAGTGGTAGAGGGCTGGGCTGTGAATTGAATGATTTCAACCCTGCTGATGACCAATGGTGGGACAAATCTAATTATACAAGACATAATTACTGTGTTTGTTTTAAAAAATAACAAAACACCCCTCAAACAGTGAGCTCTTCATTTTCTGCATACCCAGCTTGAGACATCTGAGGTCTGATTTGCAAAATGATGAGCATTCACAACTACAGTTGAAGTCAGTGGGAGCTGTGCTCTAAACAATTAAAGACCTATCCAAGTACGTCAGTAGCAAATCAGTACTCTGGAAGAACTGGCCAGAGGTGCCTTAATGATGATCAGGTCCTGTAGGAAAAAAATAGTATGTGATCATGTAAATAAAACCTGAGTTTATAATGTGTCCATGGAAGTACTTCTAATTCTAACATTTTCTACCATTCAAGTACTGGACTTGAGATATTTTTTTGTGTGTGTAATACAGCTATTAAATATAAGTCAATTTTAGTGAAGTTGAGAAGATATTCCAGTCACTGAAAGAATTCCCGTGATCTACAAGCCACTTGCTCTGGCATAGTCCCATTCAAGCCAACAGGGTTTCAACAGGAATACTGCAGAGTAAGAGGCCTTTATTTACTTTTATTGTAGAGTGCTCATAGGTGTTTTAAACCAGGGTTTCACTTATGACCTTGTTTTTTTTCTGTTAATTTTCTACATGACAGACAGAACAGGAGCATATGGCCTAATGGAATTTGATTGAGGTTTTCTGGCATACAGCAGTGTCACTGCTATCAGACTCTGCCTCTGTACAATAGTTACAATATTAATAAAATTAAAAAACATCAAAGTTCTCTGTTCATATTTGCAGTCTGCTCTCAAGTGTGTGTTCAACAGACCATGGCCAAAGGGAAATGCCTCCTGTTAACTAACAGAGTAAGGCATGCTTTTTATTAGTATTATCCCACAACACACATGTAGTGAAAGGCAGGAACTAATTGGGTTTTTGGCATGGTGTAGGAGAACAACCTCAGAACAGTCTGACCCAATCCGTGTTTCTGCTGCTGACTTAACTTTCTTTTCAGCATTCTCTAGAATGTATTTTGTTAAAAGAAATCCTCCAGATGCTCACACGCAAAGGAGATTAGACAATGTGTCCACATAAACTTCTTTGTGTTACTTTGTAATCAAGATTTCAGAGACAGCTATTGCATATAGTAACTGTTGTTCAATGTGCTTTTGCACAAATTACTTTGGCTTGAAAATGGATACTGCTCACAATTATTCTAGTGCCACCATAAATTTAAAAGATCATCTGTGTCAGTTTCAAACTATTTGCTATTTATAACTATCTCCTAACCCCATGCCATAATGTGTCACCATATTGTAATACTACTTACTGTTGTCCTATATACCATAAGCATTAGAGACACATTTAATGCTGTTGATCCTGTTAGGTTCCCATTATTAACATTTTCATCTAATAAGCCAGGGACAACTCTTGTGCTTGGAGAAAGTTCCGAAGCACAAGAGTTGCATAGTAAAATTTCCATTATCTCTGAGAAACAAATCAATTGTGGCTTCCCTCAATCCTTGGGAAAGGGCAGAGTTGCTTCCTCCAAACCTCCCCCCTTCACATTCTGCACCAGCTGCAGCTTCCAAGCAGTCATCAAGGGCAGTCCCATGTAGAGCGTGTTGCAGTAATCTAGCCTTGAGGTGATGAAAGGATGGATGACAGTGGGATCTGAATCAGAAAAAAAAAGCCGCAGCCTTCTCACCAGAAGGAAGTGGTGAAAAGAGCTCCAGACCACCGCCACCACCTGGTATCCTAGGTGCAGCGAGGGGTCCAAAAGCACTCCAAGGCTGCAAATCCGATCAACCAGAGGAGACGGAACCCCATAAATAACAGGAGTCACAATCCCTTCCAAGTCACAAGACCAGCAAACCATCATCACTTCAGTATTGTCAGAATTCAGCTTCAATCAGCTTACCCTCATCCAGTCCCCAACAGCAGCCAGACACCAAGTAAGCACTGAGACTGAGGGACCTGGTTTGGATGAAAAAGAGAAATAGAGTTGAGTGTCATCAGCATATTGATGACATCTCACCGCAAACCTCTGAATGACCTTGCCCAGAGGCCTCATATACACACTGAACAAGAGGGGAGATGGAATAGAACCCTGAAAGACACCACAGTAGAGGTCCTGAGGAGACAATAAGCAATCTCCCATCACCACTGGTTGGGACATCCCCGACAGGAAGGAAAGGAGCTACTCAAGAGCAGCCCTGCACACCCCTGTCAGGTCCCTCAGTCATGTCAACAACATCCTATGATCATCTGTATCAAAGGTCACTGAAAGATCTAACAAGGTAGAATTCCCCTTGTCCATATCCAGGTGCAGATTTACCAAAGCCACAAGTGCAGTCTCCATGTCATATCCAGGATGAAAACCTGACTGAAATAGGTCCAAGAATCTGATAGCATCAAAATGAGCCTGAAGCTGTCGGGCAACCACCCATTCAATAACCTTCCCTAAAAGGGGAATTAGAGACAGGCCTCCGATAGCTGACTGGGGAATCAACATCCAAAGATGGTTTCTTAAGTAGGGTCTGGACCACCGCTGTTTTAAGGGGTGTCGGACACCCTCCCCTTCCATAGGTAGGTGTTGACAACCCCACCCAACAATGGCCCTAATGTCTCCTGGCTGGCTTTCATCAAGATGGGCAAGAATCTACGGTCCTTTTCACACGGGCCATAGTGTGTGTGGGGATGTGGCGTGTGGGTGGTGGTTACATGGGTGCACACTCATGTCCATCTATCTTGCATGCACGGAACAACCACCGTTCTCGCCAGTTACTCTCTGTGTGTGGGATAGGTGGAGATGGGTGTTATGTGGGAGCATGCATGCATCACCGCATACCCACCATGGTGTTTACATGGGACTCCCCGACGCATGCATATGCAGGCACCCACGTGTGAATTGCATGGGGGCGTCTTGTGTAAAAATGACCTAATTCACAACAGGTTGCCCTCATTATCCCAAGCTCTTCCCTCACACCAGTGGGCGATACCGATTGAAATGGTCCAAACAAACAGGACAAGACTGATTTTCCATAGCCCCAAAGTCTGACTGCATTTGACTACTTGATCTTTTTAGGTGACAAGTTAGAGGCTCCAGTGCAAATATGAAAATCTCCCTTCAATAAAGTGTTGTAGCATTATTTTCTAAGTTCACATGCTAGATGAAAATTCAGGACTGGCATAACAAGAGGAATAACCTTCTAAATCTCCATCTACTGGGTCCCCCCTTTCTTTCCTTATTCAAACTACTTATCTGTCTGTGTTTGATAGAATAAACTTGATCTGAACCAACTCTGAATCTTGGGAAGTTTGTATATTGCTGAATAATAGAGCCAAGAGACAAAGCAGCTAAATTCCTTTTATTGGACCCACTTCTGTTGGTGAATCTGAGCTAATATGCTAGCTGGTGCCACATGGGGTGAAAGCAGATGTGACAGTAGCCAGCATTAGCCCACTTTGGCCTGGGACTCACCTTCATGTGTGCACCATTGCTGCCAGATGTTCACCGGTTTGGCCCGCATACGCTCCAGGGTGGATGACCGGCTGCCACAGGATGTGTCCTCTGGAGAAACTCTGAGATGCACTCTGGGCCATTGCCCACGCACCCAGGCCAGTCTGGGCCAGGGTTGACCTGCACATCAGTTAGGCCTTGCCGAGCTCCACTGTGAGGTGGGGTCGGGATCAGGCCCCCACTCTCACCCCGGCCCTGCTGAACACAGCTGATCCAGGGACCTGGAGGAGCATGCTCACCCCGGCACCACTGAACAACTGATGGGGGGGATGGAACTCCTCCAGCCTCCCCATCAGCTGTTCAGTGGGCAGTGGCAGCTGGTGGGTTCTGAGGCTGGTGGGGCAGTGGGTGAGACTAGCAGTGGGTGGAGCCAGCTGAGAGGTGGGCGGGGTCAACGATAGGCAGAGCCAACCGAACGGTAGGTGGAGCCAGCCCAAATATTGCACACTTACATGAATTCTGATGAATGGAATAGAACATGCCCACAGTCTTGTCTTGAAAACACACAGAAAATGCTATGAAACCCAACAGGATTATATGAAATCCTAAATGGTACACCATAAATGGTGCATAGAGCTTTATAGAGGGCAAGGAGGCATGCACAGTTATGGATAGGGTATGCAACACCCACCATGTGGGGCATGCAGGAGAGGGCATGCAACACCTACCATGTGGGGCATTCAAGGAAAGCCACACCCAACAGCATTATGTAGAATCCTAAAACGCACACCTGCAATAAATGCTGCAGTTGGCCCCTGGGAGGGAAAAGATAACCCACCCCTGATATAGCACTTTTACTCCTTCCTGCAAGCTGAAAGCTCCCAGACCAGAGTCAATAAGTGATAGTGATTCATGAAAAAAATGGAAAACTCCTTATGATCCCAAGTTCGAACTTCAAAGTAGAGTGGGGGGCAAAATTCAAAGTGGCTAATGTGGCTATTTTCTCCTTTAAAAAAAACAAACCTTAATCCACACAAGGCTGGATGCATGCAAAATCAGCATGTATTTAAGTGTTCTTAATCACCAAACAAATTATTTGGAAAAGTTTCTATATTTTGTCTGTGTTTTTTTCCACTACTAGCCCACCAAAATATCCCAACCAATTTAAACATTCAAAGTTCAACTTTTCTCAAGCATTATCACACAGCAAGAGGGACAAAATATTTGAGAAGTCTTGCCAGAAGAGATCTCTTGACTATTTCTTAGTTTCAAGGCTAGGGGAAGCTGCACATTTGGATGTCTCTCTGTGGCCTAGGTTTTTTTTCTTAAACCAGTGCTTCCCAAACATTTGATATCTGGAACACACTTCTTTCTGGATTAAAATTGACAGCACACAGTAACAATGAAGAACATTAAAGAGGAATAAATTATACCACCTGAGAGCTAAATTAATAGGAACTCATTATGCATTAATTGAACTATTGAACACATGCAAATGAGTTAGACATCCAGCAAGGAGTGAAAACTGCCACAAAAAATGTCAGAGAGAGAAAACTAAACAAGTATTGCACTTGTTTAGAGCACAAAAAGTATTGGGAGATGGAGACACGATAAGAAGATACAATTCACTGCTGAAATATCTTCAGAGATGGAATCAGTTTCCTCTCACATAAAAGAGGTCCACATGTTCAGGGTCTAATAGACAATGAGTGTGCATTGGCTTGGATGAAGTGTAGCTTTGAAGTACATACACTGTCCTATTCCATTAGAAATGAGGAGGTAGAAACTTCAGATTATAGTGGATCCAGCATCCCCAAAATATCTTTTTATGCAGCAAAAGTACAACACTTACTTAAACAAGTCCCTAATATACCATTTGTAACCTTTGTGTTAACTCCAGGCAAATTTCACAGTGGCTCCTCAAGTATGAAAGTATTTGCTGCAGAGCAAGCAAAGTTAAACTGTGGCGTGAACAGAATTCTGGAACTTCTCCATGGCATTATTCACATGATCCACTGCTGACTGCACCACAGAAAGGGGGAGTAATGGGGCTCCAAGCATGGGCAAAGTGCACCTTTGTGATTTAGCAAGAACATGGCCTAAGACATCAAATGGTAAATTTCAGTCCAGGGCAATTTTATTCAGAAAAATTATAAACTTCTAGGAGATATAACAATGGGTGTTTTTACACACACATTTCTCCTGGATGTTTGCTGTTACATCCTGAACTTTGTGTGTCTAAATCACTCACCCAGATCTTAAACATTCGGATCTTTGAACTACTGCGTAGAACTTCTCCCAGAACTTTTGTGTGTAAAGAGTTCTCCTGGTAAACTGCTTTGCTCCAGGCACTGGAGGCCACTGCTTTGCTGTGGTCACTTGGTTTCCATGGCAGCCTGTCACGTCTACAGCTGTGGCTACTTTAGGCTGCCTCAGGGCAGTGTTTGTGTGAAGAATGCGTCCAGGAACTGCCTCAGGGCAGTGTGTGTGTGGAAAATGAATCCAGAACTTACTTGTGGACTTGTGAACCCAGAAGATTGAAAAATCCGGAACTTTAACATGTGTGTAAATTAAACTGCCCAATGAAAACCAGCCTTGATGTAACCTTAATTGCAGAAATCATTGCTATAGCATAACCTACTATTGGGCAAAAACTGTGATGACATCACGTTTGCTAAATTTGCTATAGTAGGGTCCTATTATGCCATTGTTACAAAGCAATGTGAATTCCACACTAAAATACAACAAAATCAAAGAGTTTTGAATACACAGTACCTTTCTTCTTGCGAGACTGACTGGATCACCTTTAGGTTTGACAGGCAGGGAGAGAAAATGGCGCCAATGCTCTCCTTTCACTCTCATCATCTCCTGTCCCCCTGCAGGGTGGCTGAAAAAATTGCAGCGTGTGCCTGCCCTGCTGGCCTGGGGGCGTTTGATTCAGCCGCCCAGGCAGCCTTCTAAATAACGCTATTTTAGCCCACATAGGGGGTCACATAGGGGGCAGAAAAGTGTATAGTCCTCTCCAATGTCTGCAGTAGGGATGGCACAGACAGCCGCCCATACCGCAAACATTTGTAGATTGTCGACAAAAGAACTCCATCAGGCTTACAGCAGGGGCAGGCCCCTCCTCGCACAGCATTGCCGGCGGCTCTTCGCTCCACCTCTGGCTTTCTCGGCCTCACCTCCTCCTCTCTCCCTCTCCTCTGACTTGGCTCACCCCCTCCCATTTAACAACACCAAACAGTACTTGGAGGAGCTACATGGAAGGCAAGCCCAGCCCCAGTGCGCACCCCAGAGAACTGGAAGTATGGCGCTGGCTATTTAGGCGGCTGCGGCATGCCGGTCTGACACCACAGCGGTATGTGCTGCTGCTCTGAGATCTGGCCCAGCAGCTGGCACTTAAAGCTGCTGGAAATTGGTTTGGGGATCCTTTGGGGACTGGAGTGCCCCAATGTCCATTATGGTGCACTGTGCCTGTCAGTGGGGCTGGGTAATTGTGCTCCTCCAGGCCCCCTTGATCAGCTGCCTGGTGCAAACGCACCCACCAAACAGCTGAATGGGGGCGCTCCTGAGGGATTCACCAGCTGTCCTTTCAAACTGACAGACAGCCAGGCTGGACCAATGCTACTAGGCTGGCTCCCTGGCACTTTGAATGTCCGGGCACCACTTCCCCCCCTCTCCAGTGCCTCCCAGCTGGCCTGGACTACAGCGGTGCCCAGACTTTAAAAGGGCCAGGCAGCCAGAGCAGCGGCAGTGGCCCAGGCTGGCTCCCTGTCATTTTAAACAGCCCCTTCCCCCCTTCCAGTGCCTCCCAACTGAGGATACTGCAGGGGGGAAACTGTACCCAGTCCAGCTCCCTGTCAGTTTGAAAGGCCGGCTGGTGCTTCCCTCAGGAGTGCTGCCCCCATCAGCTGTTTGGTGGCAGCTCTTCTCAGGGCCCAATCCTGCTGCACAACATAGGTCAGGGAGTCCTGTCCTGTGTGGATGGTTCCTCAGGCCGACCTGGAGAGACCTGTGCTGGAAAACCCCATGCCCAGGGTAAGGGTTGAGGGCTGCTTGTGTGAACAGCCCTCCCCATCAACCCAAGGAGTAGTAGCTTCAGTGGTTTGCCCCAGAGAGGCGCTTTGCCGCCGTCACATCTGTTTTCACCTATGAACTGCTTCTTCTGTCCAAACATTTGTGCATGTTCACCTGCAGAAGTTGGCCGAATAAAAGGTATCCTCCTAATTACCTTTTCTCTCTCAGACTTGGAACCAACACAGCAACCATGCTCTACAGAATATTGCTCATTAATTCATCAGCAGTTGAATAGAAGTCAGTGTGCTGACTGGCTCCTCGTTTGTTACTGCCACATTAATAAAGGTGATAGCGTGGGACTATTCCATCTTCTCACAATTTATTTCCTCATCATGCAATATAATTTTTTATGAGCTCATTCTTTGATTAAATTTTTTTTTTAGCATTCAGCTCAGTGTAATTTTTTTTATCACTTTCCATCAGGCCTTGGATATAAATATGGTAAAAATAGTTAAATAGATGGACTAAAAAAGATGAAAGAACTTAGTGAAAGTTGTAGTTTGCAATGAAATACAATGAAATCAAATAAAGTGAAGTAAGCTTACAGAGGTTTCAAGAAAGTGTAAAAGATGTGTTTCACAGACAGTTTTATTTTGTCTCTAAAACCCAAATAGAACCAAGTGAAATAGAGCTCTGGAACAAAATGTAAACATCTGAGCAGTACAAATAATAGTACAGTGGATTAGCTGGTTGGAAACTCATATTAGCTGATCAGTATTTCTTCTTTCTGATTAACATATATATTTCCCTGGTGCAATCCTCTTATTATTCATCGACGATTTGGTTTGAGTTACAGGACTATTTCCGTCTTTTAATAATGGATTATCCAGATTCAGAGGTGTTGGTCCTGGGTGACTTTAATGCCTGTATGGGGAAGGAGGTTAATAACCTAGCCCCTTTGACCATGGATTACCTTCCTTTTGTATTTTTGGGCTCTCAACATAGCTCCAAAGATCCCTATTCCAATGTTCTTGGCCCCAAACTAAGACAATGTGTAGATCATTTTCATTTAATTATTCTTAACAGCAATGTCCATGGGTGCATGTTTGGCGAATTTCCTTTTTTTTTTTTTTTACAGATAAGGGCGCTAGTATTATTGACTTTGCCCTTGTTTCTGTTGCTCTGTTTCCATGTGTAAGGAACCTTTTCATACTATCTGATGTAGATAAAGACCATCAGCCTCTTTTGATGCAGTTGTGGATTGGGTTCTTTTAGACAGAGATGTGGTTGAGAGACCCCAAGTCCTGGCATCTAATTCCCAGGCTAATTCACCTGCCACCGCGTAAATTGGTCTCTCCATCTTGAATCTACTCTTGTCCTAAATTAAGCCTCTTTCCTTGGTTTAAGGCAGGGGTGGGGAACCTCAGGCCCAGGGGCCAAATGCGGCCTATAAGTTTTTATGTGGCCACTTTCTACTTTCTGGATCTGGCCCTTGGATCCAGTTCTTACCTCTTCTTAATGGAAGGGAGCAGAGATGAGGTCATGCAAACAAGGATAGGGGACAGTTCCACGGCACAGATTCATAATTTGGGCCCTCCTTTCCTTGAGTGCAACCCTTAAGTACCCCCACTGCAACTTCTGTGCAGCCCTTGGAGCTTGTGCAAGCTTTCAAAGTAGCCCCCAAAAGGGAAAAGGTTTAAGGGATGCCATCCCTGGTTTAAGGGATGCCATTTTGTCTTCCAAGGATTCTACTGCTATACAACATTTTGAAACCTTGGTGACGCTTCTTCATCCCTATTTGATTTCTTCTTCTAGTCAGGCCTCTAAGAAGGCATGGTGCCCCTCTGCCTGGTATGATCAGTAGGGTTCCTAGTTTTCTCTGCCATAAAATTAGAAATTCTCTGATAAAAAAACCTGGAATTCTCTGAGTAAAACCACCAAAATCTGTATTTATCATCGTTTAACAAAATATAAACCTTTATTGTTAATTATTCATTTTAAAAGCCTTTTTAGGCTACTGGACAGCTGACACAGCTGATGTGTCAGCTGTCCCAGTGCCCATAGCCTAGCAGAGGCAGCTAAATTGAGCTTTTGTTCCAAACCCCCTGCTCCAACACCCCTCTTCCAAACTAGCAGTTCAGCTCCCTGATCTCCCCACCCCCATGAACTTGGAGAATATTCCTACTGCCTGCACTCATGCCCTGGAATGCCTGCTGTTCTCCTTCAACTGAGCCATGCTGTTGTAGAGAACAGCTCTGGTTCGGCGCATGCAGTATGAGTACTTCCGGCTGCACCGCCGGGCTCACCACATGCAGGGAAATGCTAATTGCAGAGTCACCAGCAGCTGGTAAGTCTTTTATGGGCAGATAAAAACAAGGAATTCCATGTTTTTCTCCGGGAAACCTAGAATTCCATGTTTTTCTCTGGAAAAAAAGGGAATTCTGTGTTTGTCTCTGAAAAACAGGAAATTCCACATTTTTCCACTGCAAACTGAAAAATAGGAACCCTGATGATCAGGAATGTCATGCCAAGAGGCAGTTGAGATCTTTGGCACATTCCATCAAAAAGCAGGTAGGTGATACCTCCTTTTCTCCCCATAATTCTTTTTTGGCTTGTAGACGGGATTATAAAGCTTTGTTAAAATATAAAAAAGGAAGTATATTAAGAAATAACAGAAAGATCTTAAGAAGGCCACTTCTGAAACGAATTCAACGGTTTTCTAAAATTTAGTTAATCAGTCCAGATCGCTTTCCAAATTTATACCAGAATCCTGTGTCTCTAGTTGAGAGTCCCATTTTTCTGTAGTATTTAATGCCCCGACTGGTTCGTCTCTCACTCAACATATTTTATCATCATTAGACCTTTTCCCCAGTTGGCATTTCCCAGTTTCAGAGGAAGAAGTGGCCATCCTGATTCAACAACTTCTATTAAATAAAGCTTCTGGGAGTGACTTTATCCCTGCAACCTTACTTAAAGCTGATCCAGTTTGGTGGAGCGGCATTTTGGCAGCCTTGTTTACATCTATAAATGAATGTGGTATTATTCCTAGAGGCTGAGTTAAGAGTATCATTATCCCCATTTTCAAAAAGGGTGACTTTTGTGATCCTGCTAATTACTGCCCAATTAACTTCCTGGACATTATTGGCAAATTATATTCTAAATTTTTGCTGCAATGCCTGCAGACTGGAGTCGATGCTAATAATATTCTCAGTCAGGAGCAGGCTGGTTTCAAAAAGGGTGCCTTGACCCTCAACCAGGTCTTTTTAGTCAAATTTCCAAATATGTTTGTTCCCCTTGTAAAGCTGCTTTATTTTTGTGCTTTGTTGGTCTCAGGGCAGCCTTCGATTCTGTGAATCGTGAAAAACTTTGGCTGAAATTGTCTCTTACTAATATTGATAAGCATTTATTATATCTAATTATAACTCTGCATAGCGATTCTTCCTTACAGGTTAGAGTAGGCCATGCTGGCCAGTTGTCTTGTTCAATTCCTATTACATTGGGTGTCAGACAAGGGTGCTTATTAGCTCCTCTATTATTTAACATCTATATTCCTGGTGTAGTGAATTTTCTGAAAGACACTATCTCCCACCCTGTTAGTTTGAATAATGTTTCTTTGCAGGTGTTCCTTTATGCAGATGGGACCATCTTAATTTCATGATCTTTGATAGGGCTTCAGCGCCTTATGGATCGCTTTTGTAATTCTGCCAAACTGAATTTCTTGATATCAATTACAATAAGGCAAAGGTTCTGGTAGTTGGGGGCAGGCCAGCTTGACATAAATGGACTACTAATGGCCACTTGATCTCTCAGGACAAGAATTTCAAATATCTGGGCATTGTTTTTTCATAGTCTGCTTCATGGTCCGCACAGAGTGATATTACCTTTTTTTCTGATATTACCTTCTCCGCAACCAAATCTTCCTCTAATGGGATTTTGAGCAAATTATTTTCTCCTGCATTCTGCATTTTTAAGGCTAAAACTTTATCCCAACTGCTCTATGGTGCCCCAGTGTGGGGGCTTGCTCTACTGGACAAATTGGAGAGGGTCCAGAATAATTTTCTGCATTCAGTTCTACATACCCATTTTAATACCTCAATTGCTCTTCTGTGAGCTGAAGCTTGTGTTCCTTCAGTTTTGCCACAAATTAAATTAGCTGTATTAAAATTCTGGCTCTGCGGGACCTCTTTACCATCAGGCAGTTTATGTAATCTAGCTTCTAATTTGTCTTGTGGTGATCCCTGGGCAGAAGGCGTTTCTGCTGTTCTTCCCCGTTTGGGGTTTGAGAAGGAGATATTACTTACTTTGCCTTTGTCAAGTGCTCTTTCCCTAATTAAACAGTGCATCTCTGACCAGGAGAGACACACCTTGGTTGCTGCTATCAATGCGCAAAATATTTTCTTGGTGTACAAGTTATTTTCTTTTTATTCTACTGGTGCATCTTATCTTAATTTCCCCCTTTATTGGGTTCTTAGGGGAGGGCCTTTTACACTGGCCAGATTCAACCTCCTTCCTACTGCTGTAACCGAAGGCAGTTAGAAGGGTATCCCTATCCCGTACGAATGGAGGATCTGTTTGGGTGGTAACCAGGGTGCTATAGAATAATTATCTCTTGTTATTTTTGATTGCCCACTTGATATGGTCCCTAGGTTCAATTACCTAGCCTCACTTATCGCAGATATGAAACCCTGTTCCCAAGGGGATGTGTTGTTTTTTTGCTTACGGGACAGGATTTGGTGGTTACCCTTTGAGTGTCTAAATTTCTGTCTGCTGTAGTTAAGCTTAAATCAGATGTTGCTAAACAACCCTAACATTTTGGTGATTGCCTTGTTTTATCCTTTTTAAAATTTATATAACTGTTTATTTATGTTTTGTATTTCATGTTGTTGTTTATATTTTGTGATAGCCGATGGTTTTAACAAATAAAGATTCATTCATTCATAGTATAGTGGATTCATTCATAGTGGATGCCTTGCTAGATGTAAAATATCCCAAATAAGAAACTATCTGAATTAAAGGAGAGATGGCCTTACTCACAATTATAGCATTGAGAAAATCCATTCCCAGAATTTTCTTCCATAAAGCAGCAATCCCGATTATCAATGACCTTGATTACTTAGAGCTAGCTGTACTGTACTACCTAAATTTTGAGTAGGACTGGTTTTGTCAGGGAAACCTGAAGAACTGACTAGTTCCAATCAGCCAAACTGGGCATAGTTTGTTGGGAGAAGTACTAGTGTTGGCCGGGGTTGGGAAGTCAAATTTTGAAGAAAAGGTTATTAGCAGAATAAATCCTGCTTTGCTTCATGTTCATGAAGAAAATAGATCTATACTGCCTGCCTGGTTCTGAACTTCTTTGAATTTAGGATATTAGAATTGTATTTCTGACTACATGTCCATAGTACATATGGGGGCGGGGGGATTGCCTACAGATTTATTTATTTATTTCTATCCTGCCCTTCCCTCAAAGAGGCTCACAAAACATATAAAATATATAAAAACATTATAAAGAATAAAAAGTTAAAATACAAAACAAAACCCTACAAAAAAAACCAACTCCCCACAAACCCACCCAGTAACACCTTCCCATTCAACATCCAACATCCCCTCAAAACCCTACCCCAAACAAACAAAAAGTCTTGCACCACATGGAAGGTGCTCATGCTCAAATGAACCTCTGGGGGAAGGGAGTTCTATAATATCAGGGGAGCAACTGAGAACACCTCCCTGGGAGCCCTCGTTGTACAAACAAGGCTAACAGATGATACCCACAGGGACGCACTTCCAGCCAATTGAAGAGGCCACAATGGGGCATGGAAGGACAGGTGGTCTCTCAGATATTTATTTATTTATTTATTTATATTTATAAAAGATTTTCATCCCACCCCTCCTGCCCACAGGACAGCTCAGGGCGGCGAACAGCAATATAAAACAATAATACAATAAAAACAAGTTTAAAAGTTTAAAAATCCCATATGCAGGAAGAAAGCAACCCTTCCCAACCCACCCTACCCTACCCCACTTGCCAAAGGACTGGCGGAACAGTCAGGTCTTACATAAACATCGAAATGACAGGAGAGTGGGGGCCAACTGAGCCTCCTCTGGGAGCAAGTTCCACAGCACAGGGGCAGACACCAAAAAAGATCTAACATCGGTGGCCACCCATCTCGCCCAGGGAACCTCCAAAAAGGCTCCCACGGACAATCTCAGGGGTCACACGGGCACATGGGGAGTGAGGTGGTCCTGCAGATAAGCAGGGCCCAGGCCATGAAGGCCCTGCTTATATGTGGGGACCAGACTATTTAGGGCTTTAAAGATCAAAACCAGCACCTTGAATGGTGCCCAGAATGCTATAGGGAGCCAGTGCAGACTACAGAGTACCGGTGTAATGTGCCCCTGGTGCCTCACCAACAAAATGACGTTAGCTGCCGCATTCTGCACCAGCTGCAGCTCCCAACAGTCATCAAGGGCAGCTCCACGTAGAGTGTATTGCAGTAATCTAGCCTCAAGGTGATGAAAGCATGGATGACAGTGTCCAGATCTAAATCAGACAGAGAAGGTTGGCGCTTTCTCACCAGATGGACTTAGTTAAAAGAGCTCCTGGCCACTACCGCAACCTGATAATCCAGGCACAGCAAGTGGTCCAGAAACACTCCAAGGCTGCGAACCTTATTGAACAGAGGGGGCTGAACTCCATCGATAATTTTATTTATTTAATTTATTTAAAACATTTATACCCCTCCCCTCTTGCCACAGGCAACCCGGGGTGGCTAACAACATCAACGATAAACACAATAAAATATCATAAAACATAATAAAACATCAATAAAAAAGAAAGAATAAAAACCAACCCCCTCCCTCACCAACCCCCACCCCCTACCCACTCCTCTCCCTCACCAAATGCCTGATGGAACAGCCAGGTCTTACAACTCCTTCGGAAAGCTGGGAGGTCTGGGGCCAGACGGGCCCCCACCGGGAGAGAGTTCCAAAGGCGCGGCGCAGCCACTAAGAATGCCCTATTCTGCATGGCCCCCGGAAAACCCAGGGGACCGCCAGTGTGGTGCCCCCGGACGACCACAGGGGCCAGTCTAGGACCCGAGGAGTGAGGCGATCTCGCAAGTAGACAGGGCCCAGACCATGTAAGGCTTTATAGGTCAAAACCAACACTTGGAATCGAGCCCGGAAGACTATTGGCAACCAGTTCAGAGACCGGAGCACTGGTGTAATGTGCTCCCAGCGGCCCAGTCTCACTAAGAGTCGGGCCGCCACATTCTGCACCAGCTGCAGCTTCCTAGCCATCACCATAGGTAGCCCCACATAGAGCGCGTTACAGTAGTCTAGTTAAGATGTGATAAAAGCATGGATGATCGTGGCCAGGTCAGGAACCAAAACCAACGACTGAAGCTGCTGCACCAGATGTAACTGGCAGAAGGCACTCCTCGCCACAGCTTCCACCTGGAGATCCAGGCGGAGCTGTGCTCAAGGAGCACCCCCAGATTCTGTACTTGGGAAGTCAGCGGAGGACAGATCCCATCAACCATGGGAGCTGTCACTTCCACTGACTTACCCACTACCATCACCACCGTCTTATCAGGACCCAATTGCAGTCGGTTAGCCCTCATCCAACCCACAGCTCCAAACACCGGGTAAGCACTGAGACAGCCGGGCCTGGATCTGTTGAAAATGAGAGATACAGTTGGGTGTCATCCGCATACTGATGACACCTCACCCTGAACCCTCTACTCACCTCACTGAGCCGCTGCATATACACGTTGAACAGGAGAGGGGACAAAACAGAACCCTGCGGAACCCCACACGAGAGGTCTCGGTAAGATAAAAAAAAAACACCAAGCACCACCCGCTGAGTTCTTCCGGTCAGGAATGAGCGGAACCATTTGAGAACAGTCCCACCCACCCCCGCACTGTCCTGCAGGCGTGTCACCAACATCTCATGGTCAACGGTATCAAATGCTTCCGAAAGATCTAACAGAATCAATAGGGTCGATCGACCCCGATCCTTCTCGTGGAGGAGATCATCTACCTAAGCCACAAGTGTGGTATCAGTGCCATAACCCGGATGGAAGCCAGACTGAAAGGGATCAAGATGCTCCTGGAGCTGTCGGGCCACTTCCCGTTCAATAACCTTCCCTAAAAAGGGAAGGTTAGTGACAGGCTGATAGCTGGCAGGGGAGTCAACATCAAGTGATGGTTTCTTGAGCAAAGGCCGCACCACCACCTCCTTAAGGTAACTCGGCACTCTGCCCCCCCGAAGGGAAGTGTTGACCACCCTGGCCAGCAATGGCCCCATTGTCTCCCAGCAGCTCTTAACTAGCAGGACGGGAATGGATCTAATTCACAAGAGGTGGCCCAAACTGCCCCCAGAAACTCCACCACGTCAGCGGGTGTCACCAACTGAAATTGATCCCACAAAATTGGACATGACGGGGCTTCTACAACCTCTACCTCCTCTACTGTATTAATTGCAGCATCGAAGTCATGGTGAATGAGTGATTTTATCCACAAAATAATCCGCAAACATGTCACAGCGGGAAGATGATGATTCAACTCCAGGGTCAAGGGAGGCTGGACTGACCAGCCCCAGCACAACCCGAAACAGCTCTGCTGGATGGGATTTTGCAGACGCTATGAGGGTAGCAAAGAACTCCCTCTTTGCTACCCGCATAGCCATGGCATAGGCTCGTAAACTAGCTCTATGCTGCAATCTGTCCACTTCAGCACGAGAATGATGCCACCATTGCTCCAACCATCACCCAGCTTGCTTCAGCCTCTGCAGCTCCTCGGAAAACCACAGAGGGCTGTGGAACCTTCGCCTAGGTAACAGACGCCTGGGAGCCGTCCAATCGATAGCCTCCATCAGCAAGGTGTTCCATAGTTTAATGAGGTCATCAATGAGACGGTCGTCAAAGTCAGGGGGTAACTCCCCCAGAGCACCTAGAAACCGCAATGGGTCCAACAGCCTCCGGGGGTGGACCATCCGAATAGGTTCCACACCCTTCCGGGGGCAGATGTGTGCTAGAAGAGAGGTCTGCAGGAGATAAGAGGAGTCCCAATCTCCTTCAGGTCATAAGGCCTGGATTCAGCTTCAGTCAGCTCATCCTCATCCAGGCCCCAACAGCAGTCAGGCATCAGATAAGCACAGAAACTGTAGGACCTAGGTCAGATGAAAAGGAGAGGTAGAGCTGGGTGTCATTAGTGTACTGATGGCACTTCACCCCAAACCTCTGAATGACCTCACCTAGTGTTGAACAAGAGGGGAGACAGAATAGAACCCTGAGAGGATGAAGAGCAGTCACCCATCATCACCCACTGGGACCTCCCTGATAGGAAGGAGCGGAACCAGTCAAGAGCAGTCCTGCACACCCCTGCCAAGTCCCGCAGCTGTGTCAATAACACCCCCTGATCAACTGTATCAAAGGCCACTGAAAGATCTAACAGGATCAACAGGGCAGAATTCCCCTTGTCAATCTCCAGGCATCAGATGATATCGAGATGAGCCTGGAGCTGTCGGGCAACCACCTCTTCAATAACCTTCCGTAAAAAGGGAATTAGAGACAGGCTGATAGCTGTCCGTGGAGTCAGCGTCCAAAGATGGCTTCTTAAGCAGGGACCGGACAACCACAGATTTAAGAACATCTGACACCCTACGCTCCCAAAGGAAGGCATTGACAACCCTTTGCTAGCAATGGCCCCAGCGTCTCCCAGCTGGCTTTCACCAGCCAGGACAGGCAAGGATCTAGTTCACAACTGGTCGCCCTCACCACCCCAAGTGCCTCCCCCACATCAGTGGGTGATACCAACTGAAACTGATCCAAGTAGACAGGACAAGACTGAGGCTGCTTTTACACAAGTCAGAAGCAGCCTCTTTTCTCGATGATTTCACGGTCTGCAAGAAAAGAAACTAGCACAGGGGGGTTAGATGCTCCCCACCACTTCCGGAGGTTGGGCAGGCACCATTTGAAACAGTGACTGCCAGCAAGCTAGCACTTCTTGAAGATGCTGCCTTGCAAAATCTCCAAGAAGTGCTAGTGTGCTGGTAGCTGCTGTTTCAAGTGGTGCCCGCCCCACTTCTGGTAGCGGCAGAGGAGCATCTAAACTAGGGCTGAAACAAGAATAAAATTAATTCTCCTAAGAACCGTATGGGAATCTCGAAACCCTAGCAAGATCTCACGAGACATTTGAGATACTTGTGAGAAATCTGAGAATCTCAAAAATGTCCAAAACATTATCTGTGCATGTTCAGAAGGGCTGTGCATGTGCAGAACGGCCCTGGTGCCATATTTGGGCATGCACAGACCTTTTTTTTGGTTGCTGTTTTGAGTTTCTCAAGTATCTCACAAGAATCTCAAGTTTCTCACGAGACTTTTTCAAGAATCTAGAGACCAGAAAATCTTGTTGAGAAGCTTATTCTCAATGAGATTTTCGAGAAGGGTAAAATCTCATTTCAGTCGTAGTCTAAACCCCCCTGTGGTAGTTTCTTTCCTTGCAGACTCTGAAATCCACAAGAAAAGAGGCCGATTCTGACTCATGTAAAAGCAGCCTGAGCTTCTATAAGCCCAGACTCTGATTCTGCAGGTAAAATGGCAGCACCCCAGTCATGGTGAATACGATCAATTTTGTCTGCAAAGTAATTAATAAAAATGTCACACCAGGCATTAGACAATTCCATTTCTGGGCACTGGGCAGAGGCAAACCAGATTCACCGGGCACCTCAGCACCCAGAACAAAAAGCTCTGCCAGATGAGACTTCACAGACACTACAATAGCAGAGAAGAAATCTTTCTTCACCACCATCACAGCCACAGCATAGTCCTTTCAAAATGATCTGTGCTGCAATCAGTCATCTCCAGTACGAGCTGACCGTCACGTGTGCTCTAACTGTCTACCCTCCCACTTCATCCACCTCAGGTCCTCCATATACCAGGGAGACCTGTGCCATCGCAGCGGAGGGAGCAGATGCCTTGGTGCAACTGTGTCGATTGCCAAGGTCAAGATATCATTCCACAAGGTGACCAGGCCATTGACAGAGTAGCCCCCAAGGTCAGTAGGTAAATCCCCCCAGAGAGCTCTGGAAACCTTTCGAATCCATTAGTCTCTGAGGGTGGACCATCCTAATACATTCACCACCCTGACGAGGGCATAGAAGGGCAGGAATCTGTGCTCTATTTATCAGTGAGGACAGTGGTACATTAAACACTGGGGCCACAATCCACCAATCACTTACTCTGGAGTAGCTCTGTTGAAGCCCACAGGGCACCAACAGCTTTCAATAGGACTACTCTGGAGTAAGTAGTTGGTGGATCATGGCCCTAAATGGCAGTTGTCTCATTTTCAGAGGTGCTGAACATCCACATCTTCTGTTGGTGTTTGTGGCAGCTATAAACGTTCAACACCAAGAAACAGGCATCCAAAGGTAGTGCCTAGTGATAACCATCCACAGTAGGATATTCAAAAAGTGTCCATCAGTGGCTTAGCTCTGCTCCTGCCAATTTCTAAGCCAATTTGAGCCCTGACTTTAGCAAAGGCAGATTTAGGTCAGTACAATCACTGCTGAAAACCCCACGCTCAAATTTAAAATATTTTTTAGTAAATTGGTGAACTAGTGAGTAACTGGAATAACTAGCATCTTGGAGTAAATCCAAAGCAGAAAGATACCATCCAGAAAACAACAAGCAACTCTATAGCACAGATGCAAAATATGGACACATACGGAAATAACAGATGCTATAATGAAGAAAAATAACTTGACCTGCCTCTGCCTTCTAGTAGTGCTGCAGTAGCAGCAGCTGGACACCGATTGGACTGGGAGATAAAGCTGTTTGTTTACAAACAACTCCTCCCCATGTGAGTGTTCAGAAGGTTGTTGCCTTGTAAAGAAGGTTCCTCAAGATGGCTCCCAACATTCTCACAACTGGGTTGTGCATGGCATGTTCATCATATTCAAATAATAGAGCACATGATGGTCTCGAGCTCCTCTAGTATAAAAAGCACTTTCCCCCTCAGAATAACACTTCCTTCCAACCCTTTTGAGGAATATAAGAAAATTCCACGTGGGGCTGGAAGGGTGGGTGTTTTGAGAATATTTGGAGCCATCTCAAAGAACCTTCTTTGCAAGGCAGCAACTTTCTGTTCTTCTTCAAGTGGCTCCTCACAGTCTGGTTTTACATGGCTCTGTGGATGTGCCAGTGCATGGGTGGGTTGTGCACACAGTCACACAAGCATCCCCACTCACCCCCCACTCATCCGCACCCACAGAGCAACCACCATTTCCCTGGTTGCTCCGTGCATGGGAACAAGATGGGAGGTGAGTGGGGATACGTGTTAGGCGTGCGTGCGTACACACCCCCATTCAGTGCGGGCGGGCACACCGCATTGTTCACACGGGGCGCCCACACCCATGAACACGCAGAAATCTGTGTGTTCATGGGTGGGAGAGGCCCAAGTAAAAAGGGCTACATTCTCACAACGGTCTTACTTAGACTATCTTAGGTAGGAATTTAGGATTTAAAACAATATATATTCTATCTTGGAAAATCTGCAAATATGGTTCTGAGATTATTATGGCTGCTATTTCACTAACTCTTCTTAATGAAGTTATTGCCAACAGGAATACTGTCTTTAAACCCCCACCCCATAACCAGTTCATTTGAAACACCCATATAATCAATTCACGCTGCCCCAGGGGCGCAAATGAAATTGTTATGGGTGGGGGGCAGAGTGAATTGATTATATGGGGGATGGGGGTGCAAATGAACTGGTTATGGGGTGGGGAAGCATGAATTGGTTATGGGGGCACAACTGAACTGGTTATATATATGTCTCTTTTCATGGCATAATACTCTTAATAGGCTGGCTGCATTTTGGGTGACTTGTGTGTTTGATAGCAGCACCCCCAGGCCTGCTGAGCCAGGCAGCACCCCTAGGCCCGCCGGTGGGCCACAAAGAGGGGGTTCATCTTCACTTCTTGGCCAGGGGCCCATTGCACCCTAGCTATGCACCTGGTCTAGTGTGCATGACTGATCAATTTGAATGAGTGTATGAGGTGAGAGCATGTGTGTGTAGTGTGTATGGATGAATGCGTGTGATCAATTTGAATGAATGTGTGAGATGAGAGCATGTGTACTGTCTGAATGATTGTGTGTGTGATCACTGATCAGTTAGAATCAGTGCGTGTGAGAGAGGTGAGAGCACATGTGTGAATGAGTGTGAGCTCTTTTACGCAAGACGCAACCACGAAGTGGCATGGATGGGTGCATCTGGTACGAAAGCAGTCGCTTGTGCGCTCCTGTGTAACACGCACCTCCACCCATCACCCTTGCACAGAGAAACCTGTGAAAAAACAGGTTGCTCCATGTGGGGGATGTGGGGGAATGGGTGAACTTCTGTGTGCACCTGCAGTGTTCTTGTGTCTGGGGCCAGCTTATGCATTAGCAAAAATATTATGTTTCAAAAGAAGAGCAAATTACCTAGACAAAAAACCTTTGGTTTAAGAAGCTTGTTAAGGCGGCATTACAAATTATACTCAAACATTAACATGACAGTAAATTGTATGTTAAGGCAACTTTATAAATATCAGACCAGTCTATATGTTTTTCTTTTCTTATTCATTAATTTTTTTTAAATGACAATTGAAATTAAACTGTATACATTCCTCATCACGTATAAGTATTGTTCAGTCACCATACCGCACATATGCAGCTTAATTTCAGTTTTCAATTTTTAAAAAAATTAAGGAATAAGAAAAGAAAAATGTATAGATTGGTCTGATATTTAATAAAGTTGCCTTAACATACAATTTACTGTCATGTTAATGTTTGAGTATAATTTGTAATGCCACCTTAACAAGCTTCTGAAACCGAAGGTTTTTTGTCTAGGTAATTTTTATCTAGCTCATCCTCACAACAACCACTATGAAGTTGGTCATCATTTCACAGATGGATAATGAAAGCTTGGAGATAGTGGGTGTTATCACATGAGACAGGGTCCTGCACAGGCCCCCCTTTGCCCTGATTTACCTGCCCATGTGAATGGCAGCTGCCACATGGTCACCCCGGTTTGGACTGGGGCAGCTTCGCACAGCATCACCCACAAAAAAGGCAAGGCATTCTGTACAAGGTAACCCGGCCTGAGTCTCCCATCTGATGGGGAGTCTGGGGGTGACCATGTTCTCGACCATACTCACGTTTGCAGTGTACAGCAGCTGCAGGACTGACCGCAACTCTATGGTGGAGGGTAGGCAGCGGGAATTGCCAGCCTGAGTGCTGGGGTCCTCACAGAGCCCATGTGAGGAGGCTGCAGGGGGGAGGGGCAGCCATGGAGCAGCTTTGGGGTCCAGTGGGCTCCCAGCCCATGTTTTAACACACAGTGACTTGCCACAGCCACCTGCTGAGTTTATGGAAAAGATTGGACTTGAATTCTGGTTTCCCATGCCCCAGTCCAACACTTTATTCATAAGGCTACACTAAAATGTTGGCTATGCAGAAACTGACACAGAGAAGAAACATCATTTAAGTTTGCTTGCTGGCTTCTCATCCTTGGAATGAGTGAGTTTGTCAACATACTTAAGATCACAAGGTGATTTATCTTTGGTCTAGGGAACAGGGGTCTTGTTAGCACTGCAATACCTGTAAGGAACTTGACAAATCTACACACTTCTAATGAAACCCATAAGGTATCATATGTTGAAGCTAGAGTAAATGTGAGTGCCTGACCTTTGGCAGTTCCAGTTTTACAAGGCAATATTAAAGATGACTTTGATCAGGGTCGGCCTTTGGTAAAGCCAAAAAATGTAAAAGCTTTACTTCGGTACCATTTGCCTGCAAGGGTTAATATTTACATATTTTAAAAATTAGAAATAGATGAATATTGATGAAGGAATTCAGGTGACTAAAAGGTAAAACTGGTGGGGGGATTAGAAGGCAGCCTGGCAATTATGCTGTAAGGTACCAGCCCAGTGAATGCCATCTGAAGGAGAGATTATTGGATTTTGTTTAAACTTCCACACTGTACACAGGCATGAACAAGAAAATCCCTGTTAAGTTATCTTATGGCACTTTGTTGACAGCAGTAGCAAAGTATTCAGGAATTTGGGGGTTCCGTGTGAAATCTTGTACAGACGGCTGTGCTGCAAGGTGGAAGCTTTCTGATGTTAATGTTAGTTTAAACTGTACTGTTAAATATCTGAACGGTGTGTCCGGACCCTGAGGCTCCAGTGAACATCACAGTTTGACACTAGCTAGCAGAGATCAGTGCCACACATTTTGTAATATTCAGCTTCTCTTACGCTCTATCCCTCAAACAGGGACAAGGCCTGTAGTGTTTTTTGTTGTTGTTTTATTTTAAGAAAACAAACAAATAAAAAATCCCAAAGATATACAACTTCCTTCCATTACAATGTAGGATTTTTTTTGTGTATGAAATCAATGGGAGTCTTTCGATCAACTTCAATAAATTTTGGATCATATCTGATATAACAAATACCTTATCTTTATTTCAGTCAGACATATCTGTTAAAAACATCTCACTGGGTATCTAGGTGCAATAGTATGTGTTGAACATCCAGTGACCTAGCTGATAGTTTGTTTGTAATTTTAATTTGAAGATGGAGAAAAAATATTGTCACTGGCCATTTTTACATGAGACAGTCCTACTCATGCCCACACAGATCTGTTGCGTGGGCATAAGTGGGTGCCACCCGTGTGCATGCTGTGGCCAGTGAGTGGGGGGGTGCGCTCCCACAACCCACACATCCTCACTCACCCCCACGCATCCCCACTCACGGGGCAACTGGCAAAAACGGAGGTTGCTCCATGCATGTGGGCTGTGTGTGCGCCCGTGTGCACAGGCACCCACGTGCCACCCATGCTGTGGCGCGCACACCCTCCCCCCACACTCCCGCGGCTCATATAAAAATGGCCACTGTCCTGTTGTGGTCCGATGAGCAGAAATGTTACCCATTTTAAATACATGTAAATAGCCTTAAATATTAACAAAATAAATCACAAATCAGTGCATTTTAATGATCATGGAAACAAAACTGACTGCTACCTTCTTTTAAGTATTACACTTAAGTATTGCATTACGTACTGCCTCAGAGTAATATCACTATGTAAAACTCAGGGGTGAGTTACAGAATTAAAACTGACATTTATTTATTTATTTATTTATTTAAATATTTATTAGCCCCCCATCTCCCCTCATGTCTACGGCATCTCGGGGTGGCTTACAACATAAAACAAACAATAATAAAATTCCTTGAAACAATTTTAAAATACACAACCCCCTCAACATAAAACTCTTAAAAGAATCCCCCCCCCCACCAACCTCCCTTCTGAAGGCCTGGATGAACAGCCAGGTCTTGCAGGCTCACCGAAACGCCAACAGACCTGGGGCCAGATGGGCTTCCTCTGGGAGGGAGTTCCAGCCATGGCCTGGCCACCGAGAACGTCCTCTCCATTGTGGCCCCCTGCTTTACACAGGGGACCTCCAAAAAGGTGCCCCTGATGAACCACAGGAATCGCTCTAAGACACGGAGGATGAGGCGGTCCCCAAGGTATGAGGGGCTCAGACCATACAGGGCTTTATAGATCAACACTAACACCTTGAGTCGGACTTGGTATGCTATAGGCAGCCAGTGCAGAGCACGGAGCACAGGTGTTATGTGCTCCCGCCTTCCCATCCCGGTAAGGAGATGGGCCGCTGCATTCTGCACCAGCTGCAGTCTCCGAACCAGAAACAAGGGAAGCCCCACGTAAAGCGCATTGCAGTAGTCTAGCCTCAAGGTGATAAAGACTTGGATGAGAGTGGCCAGGTCAGGCCTGGAATTGTATGGCACAGCCTCTTTACCAGATACAGCTGGCGGAAGGCGGCCTTAGCCACCATCTCCACCTGCCGATCCAGCTGGAGACCCAAGTCCAATACCACCCCCAGACTCTGAACCTGCTGGGTTACAGGAGGGCAGACCCCCCCCCTACCAGGGGAGCCAGTACCTCCCATGCCCATCCCACCACCACCATCACCTCCGTCTTATCGGGATTAAGCTGCAGTCTGCTCTGCCGCATCCAATCCGCCACGGCCTTCAAACATTGGGAAAGTAATGAGACAGCAGAACCTGGGTCAGTTGAAAACGAGAGGTACAGCTGAGTATCATCAGCATGTTGGTGACATCGCACCCCGAACCCCCTCACGATCTCCCCTAGGAGCTACATTTATACATTAAATAATAGCAGAGACAAGATCAAACCCTGCGGAAAGCCACAGGTCAAAGCCCGGGAGCTTGATGTTTCAGCCCCCAGCACCACCCACTGGCTTCTCCCCGAGAGGAATGAGTGGAACCACCCTAGGACAGTCCCGTCCAGACCCCCCCCCCCAGATCTTGCATCCGTCTCAGCAGCAGCCCATGGTCCACGGTGTCAAACACAGCCGAGAGATCTAGCAGGATCAGAAATGTTGAACATCCTGTGTCCATTGACATTGGCTAACATAGTTTAAAGCTTCACAAGTATGATTCAAAATGTTAATGTAGTCACAGGTCCTTAGTAAAGACTGGAGTTTAATTTGTCAGTTAAAGAAGGATTTGTCTGTATTTTGTATCTGCAAGATGCAGTATTAGTATATAATTTAAATATATGAATCTAAGCCAATAGAGTATTAATAATGGAAGTAATCATTATTTGCCCCAGTTATTCTATGAAATACATTGAAAATTTGGGACAATTATACATGATCAAGTCCATGAAGCAGTTCTGAAACAGATTAATTTCCTAGAAGGTCATGAATCTTATTCAGCCACACATTTGAATTAATGTATGCAATATACCCATACAATCTTAGTAGATGGTATACTGTGTCATTTTTGATAGACTGGCAGCTATGGAATGTGTAGTTTTGCTTTAGTCTCACTTAATCCTGTCGTTTGATAAACTTATCCATGTTTTCAGAGATAATTTAGATATAGATAATACAAATATAAAATGTAAATCTCAATGCTCACACATATAGATTTGCAAAATAATTTAATTTCTCCAAATTATGACCATATAAAGTTTGTACATCTTTGGCATAGCTGAGAGTTATTCAGTTTTGTGTTAGGAATTAATATTGTTAAATTTTGTGCTATGTGTAACATACCTGTAAAGTTTATTTTTCCCCCCTAAACCCTCATCTCCTACCATTTTGTGCACAATATTCTGCTTTTCTTTCTCTTATTGTCTGCCTTTCTTTTTCTCTAATTTTCTGTATGTGAATCTGGGGCTGTATATTAAGCTCCAAATCAAACTAGTATATTTTACCAGGTAATGTTTGATTTGAACATTAAATTAATACAAGCATATAAATAAGAATTACAGGATGATTAGAATGTAGAGTATATTGTCCCCATGTAATTCTTCTTCACGTGGTTCATAAATTACAGTAAAACGGAACTGCTCACTGCGATCTTTCCCACTTTGCGGAAATGACAGGAATTGGAGTGAAAGCATTCCAGAACAGATCCAAGTAAATTTTTCCCCATTCATTTTTTTCTCAAGATACTACTAGTGTTACCCAATGTACTGCACCTAGAAATGTGATTTTAATTCCTTTTATTTTAATTCAGGACTGTGGCTCGCTAATTAATCCTGAGGAACCTTGTGGATTACAGCCTCTCTCTTCTGAATACCTATCAGCAATTTCACAAACACAGCTAAAGACTTGTGAAACTGGGGATGCAAAAGGTTTGTTCACAATCTGTTCTCTCAACTATCAAAAACAAACACAACTACCAACAAAGTTTTCTGTTTCGCCAGGCATTTGACAGGCAAGGATAGGGTTTAGTGGGATTTGGTGACAGAGCCTAGCAGGTTGGGGTGGAACTTTTAAGTGGATTTGTGCCCTCACTACCCATAAGAACAGTCAAGACACGCTTTGGGCTAAAAGAGGCATTGACCGCAACTTTATTACATTGTATACATAATGTTAACAGAAACAACCAATATCAAGAACCTGTGTGTATGTAGTGGAGACGAACCATGCTATACAAAGCAGGTAAGGGGGACTGAGCTAGTTCTCACCCACCTAACCCAGGTGATTCGACCCTTTGAATTCACCCTCCCCTTGGGTCAGGGCAGGTTGACGCCCCATTCCAGCCATGCCGAGCCTGGGCTGGGGCCCTGACCTTAAGACCCCCCCCCCCACTCCCCAAGTGGTGATGGGGTGCAAGTGTATCCCCTTCGCTCTTAGGGTGCCTTACCACAGCATGGTTCCTACCCCACTAACCGCCCAAGTTGCAACTAAACAGAAGCATAACCATGAAACGTAACATAGGAAAACGTCGTAACTGCTGTGAAGGAGGTGAAAAAACCTGCCAGCTCTCTGAGCCAATTAGGCTGGTGGGAAAATTCCTCCTTGACCCTGAAAACAGTGACCAGTCATAGGCCACAGCAGTTGAAATACAACATTGTTTAAATAGCACCACATGTGTCGGTAAACATAACATTAAGGGAAGGGCAGGGTGGGAAAAAGTTCCTACAAGTGACCCAAAGTTGGGGAGGGAGGGAGAGGCACCTGGCTGTTCCAGGTATATATACTTGGTCGTGTTTCCACCCACCGGGTGCATCTCCCCACCACCCCCCAAATTGGGCCATGGCGCTGCACCTCAGGAGCAGCAGGGGAGGAGCAAAGGAGCCTTTGCCAATCCCCTGCCCAGCACCCTGTTCAGGGAAGGCGGGCACAAACCCACCCACCCCTGCTGAGAGCATGGGGGTGTTCTCTTCTAGATGTTTTTGTATGTTGTAAACTGCCCTGAACCTTAATGGGAAGGGTGGAATATAAATTTAGTAAATAAAATGATTGGCAAATTATTTATCATGCAGTATTTAATAAGATGTATGCATATAAAAGAGAAATTGATGTGTCTAGTCAAACATTTTTTATTTACTTACTTTATTGAGATTTCTGTCCCGCTGTTTTATTTTGAATGTTGATCATTTGTAATTCTTCCCTATTGAATACCTCTGAAATTTTCCTGTATATTTGATTTGGTTTGCTCTTGCAGTATGCTTGATACTCTTGTAAAGGGATTTATCTTTTCTTCTGACAAACACTTCCTGAGGGTAGCTGCCATTTAAATGCCAAAACTGGATGTCCATATCATTCAGTGTTACGCTACATTGCAGCATAGGTAATAAGCAGGAGACAGCAATCAATTAGTTATGTGCAGCAAGCACTTGGATTAATGAACTCGGGCTCCACAGGGAGGAACAATATTCAGTGTAAATCAATGGGATTTTTCAGCTACAAAAGGGGCAATATCTCCCAGCTGCATCTATTGCTATGGCATTTTGATTTCCCATTTTACTTTGGTCCTCTGACCCTCTGCAAAATGTGATTGAAATAGGCCTGTGGGGTCAAAAGTTATTAAGTGAGGACATGCATACACAGAGATGGAACGATTGCAAAAGCCGCTTTCCAATAAGAAATCAGGTTTCTAGAACTTGAAGTCATAGATATATTAAAATATGTCTGAATAAAAACACTTTTGTTTCTACAACCACCCTGCTTGCATTGAATAATGCTGTTTAGACATATTTTTCTCCAGGTATGACACACCATTATTCACTAATTATCACATATACTTCTAATCTTTAATATATGAAGAATAATGTATCTATCTTTTTATTAACATATGGAGAGCATTGTTGACTATAAATCCCAACATATATCTAAAAGAAGGTTTTCATAGGGTACTTATGACTTTCAGTCACCCATCCTGTGCAGCTATCTGGAACATTAGGCAAATGGAGCTTTGTTTGCCAGAATAATGTTGGGCTTTAAAAAAACCAAATGTCTCTGTGTCTGGATTAGTGCAAGTAGAAATATAGCAGGCAGCTCTTTCTGAAGTCCTCATCCATGTTATTTTGCCTTCCCTGCCTATGGTCACATGCCCTAACACAGTAATAAGAGTTGAGGACTGAGGCAATTCATCACTTAGAACTCTTGTGATCTGTGGTCACAGACTGCAGAGCACATGGTGATGATGATGACTGTTGCCATCAAATATTTCTAGAGTCAAAGAGACCCAACAAGCAAGTCAGAAAAAAAGAAGACAGTTCAAGGACCTGAGTACAGGGTTTTTTTTAGTTAAACCAGCCTATTAAAAGGAGGCTGGCAATGCTAGAGACATGAAATATTTACTTCTCCACAGAAGTAACCATCTATGGACATAGGCAGTGGAAGATTCCATTTACTCCTAGTTATGCACCTCAAAATCCAGCAGGTGAGGCCTCTTTAAGTGTGGGGAGGAGGTTGGCTCTCGTGCTCATTCAATCTTTTGACTGGTTTTTCTGATGTGGCCACTAGGAATTGAACTGAGACAGAAAATCGCAACACATAAACCACCAAACCATGGTCTGATGACTTTTAATCACTACTGACCTATGGAAGTTGTTGTTGGAGGTGGGGGAAACAAGGTGAAAAGCTTTCCAGCTTGATTCCATTTCCAATCTTTCAACCCCTTCTGGTCTATTTCAATTCAGTCCTCAGAATTGTTGTGGATTTATTTTTTTGAGGCTTTAGTTGTTCTCTGGATAAACTCTGCCCAAAAATACATAATCAAAGTTCAGAGCTCCACAGAAAAATATAATTCCAAGGCCTGCAATTTAAAAATGAACCATTCAGCTAAAAGAGCACTGAATGAATTCCTGACCTCGTAGCCAACAGAAGAAAAAATGCACTAACCAAGGAACTGAAAAATCCAAAGGTATTTACTTATCTGCAAAGACCATCAGTATGTTGGCCTTGTCCTTATCTGGATAGAATAGAAGCCAAGTCTTCATTCCATTTTCCCTCACTTGAGTACAGGTATTGAGGCTGGTCCAACGTCTGCTTCCTGAGTGTTTTTCCACACTTGACCCGACCTCCTTGTGGCAAGCCACATACCTTCATACCCTGAATATTTGTTTGGACCTCAAACTCTGTGCCACCTGAACTTATCAGCATGTACCAGTTATTAATGTGACCTTCCAGATACCTTGTTCTGAAATTCTCTAGTTATGGAAAAGCAGTGGTAGTGTAAGAACACTAGAACTGCTACAGTGAGCCAGGCCAATGGTCCATCTAGCCCAACATCCTCTCTGGCAGGATGCTGGATATGACAGAGGAAGTAAACAAAAAAAGTAGGTGATTATGAAGTGTTCTGTCCCCTGATGTTCACTCCCAGTTGTTTTAGTAGTCAAATGTGTAGAGACACCCTCGGTATCAGGGTAGCATCCCTGACCACCATGGCTAACAGCTAAGGGAGGGGGGGGAGAGAGATAGAGATGTTTCATCAGGTTGACCACAAAAGTATGTGTAGCTCAGTATGCAAGCTAGCTTACAATTGGGACATCCTTCTTTTGAACAGTCCAGTACCCTGTTACCTGTCCAGCTTAGGTTCTTTTTCTTTCTTTCTAAATATTCTGGCTTTGCCCACAAGAGAGTACATTGCTACATGTTGCCTTTGGCATATATTTTCCTTTGCATCCTGTGACAAGACTATCATGACGGGTGAACTCATATGTAACTCTGCTAACTCGGATGTCTGTGGGACCCCGGAAGCTGTATAATCAGCCCCGGATGATCCCCAGATTGCTGTTGCGCGCACGTGAGACACTCTGAGTTCCAGCCCAGCTTTAAACTTGGATCTGACAAATACATCAGATCTGAACGTCAGATCAGATCAGAGTTTAAAGTGGCTCTGGAAACTGGAGTGCCCCACTCACATGCAACAGCAGTCTGGGACTGTGGCAGAGTTATGTGTGAGTTCACCAGAAGAGTTAACAAACATATGTGACCCCCACCCCATCAAAGCCAAGAAACCTGCATCAGTGAGTGCTTACACTGAACTCCCCGCCCTGTGCTTTTTTGTCTGTATTCCACTTTTTCTGCTATCCTTGCTAATTCCCAGAAGAACATCCTGCCTTTTAGTGACACCCAGTCTGTTTTTTGTTTCTGTCATACTCTCCTTATAATTCCTCTACAGAAATTTCCCTTTTCTTTTTTTTTATAAAAGTGGTCTCCCATGTATCCTCCAGAGAGGGAAGCAAAGTAGTTTGAATGATATTTTTTATTGGACCAACTGGTGTTGGTGGAAATACGCAAGCTTTCGGGCCACACAGGGTCCTTCCACAGGCAGGGAGCATAGCCAATAGAAATATATAAACTGAGCAAGTGTAGGGCAGAATATAAAGAGGCAGGAAAGGGTGGGGTAAGATGAGACAACGTGACTAGTGGGGTGGGGCGTATAATGATATAAAGTGCCAGACATTAAAAAAAAAATAACAGAGGTATCAAAACAGGGCTGTTAAGAATGTGTAGAAGACAGACATAAGTTTGGTGAAAAGGAGAAACAGCTATAGTGAATAGGGATGTGCGAACGCGGTTCGGGAGTTTGGACCAAACTCGGTCTGTTCAGACAACCAAACCCAAACCGACCGAACCAAAGCAGATACCGAACTCTGAAATGCCCGAACAGTTTGGTCAGTTCGGTTAGAGTTCGGGCGGGAAAAACATGACTGGAAGGCAAAAACATGACAGGGAGGGGGAGTCAGCTGAGGAGCAGACTTCCAGGCACCAGGGGTAGAGAGGCTTGGAGTAGCAGCCAGTCTGCCCAATCACCATCCCTTTTCTCCTCAGACTAGGGATGGGTGAACAGATCATGGTTCGGGTTCGGTCGTTCGGTTTGGTCCAGTTTGGTTTGACCGTTGGGTTCAGCTGTTCAGTTCGGTCGCCGCGTTCGGGTTCGGACCGTTCAATTCGGTCGTGTTCAGTTCGGTTCAGATGTTTGGAAAAAGTATCGCAAGAGCCCGTGATCACCCCCAGAAACAGGAAATTCGAGTGCATGCGGAGCTTGTGTGGGTGAGAGCATGTGTTGTGGCTGACTGTGTGTTCATTTTTGATTCGTGTGTGTCCTGGGTGGCCAACCGTCAGCCCTATGCTGCGGCCCAACAGCTGTTGCCTTTCCCCCAAGTCCCAGAGACTCATAGTTTAATTTATAAGTTTCCTTTGAATGTTTGCTTTTGGTTTCAGAATGTTGTTGCTTTGTTCTTCTTGTTGTTATTTAAATAAAATTTTTTTAAAGTTGTTGTATTTCTTGTTATGAACTTCGTTTGACCTATCCAATCTTTTATCCCTATGTGCTGAAGTTCTGGCTGGCAGGTGGCAGAATCTCATACAGCTTGTCGATCCATAGTTATTAACCCAAAGATGTGCTGTGCCAGCAGCAGGGTCTCAACTTGCAGACAGCCCCCCAGGAGGTGCAGGGCTTGTGTTTGTGTGGGTGGGTGTGACAGAGAGAAAGAGAGACAGGCTCCTTGGCAGTGGGCC
>QEPC01001547.1:1716225-1728277 GCA_003113815.1 Sphenodon punctatus
ACAAAACTCATTGCCCTCCCCCCTTCCAACACCTTCTGAGCTAGTCACTGTTCCTGACAGCAGGCGTTTTCAGAAGGCTCCCTCTCCCAGCAGTTTGTGTTCTCAGTCCATTGCCATCCTCCTCCTATTTCACCCATCCAACACATTTACCTCCATATTATCATTTATTTAGATTATATTAGATAGATTTAGGCGTTATTTTTATTTTTTACCCCTCCCTGTGTTCTTCCTCCCCCCTCCATTGAATCCTTTCCATCTTCCTCTATATATTCCATCCCTGATTCCCTTCCCCTGTTTTTGGATTTATTTAGAGCAGGATTATTAGATTGATTTAAGTTTCATTTCAGTTTTGTACCCCTCCCTGTCGTCTTTGTGTCCCCCCCCATCCCTGTGTAATATTGTATATATAGATAGATTAGAAAGATATTAGAAGATACATAGGAGTTAGTTTAGTATAGACATAGAGATAGTGTTAGTTCAGTTTTGATATTTTACAGTGTGTTTGTAGAACTAGGCCTTTAGATGTAATATTTAGTTACATAGATTTTAGAATAGTTAATACTATAGTTAGAGTTAATGTGAATATATATAATATAAATATATCTATATAAAAGTTTGTGTGCTGTGCATTCATTCTTTGACTTGAAAGGCATGGAGAAGGGAAGTAGGAGAGGCCGGTCTGCTGCCCGTAAGGCGGGCAATGGGGCACGTGGCAGAGGTTGTGGTAGGGGCCATGCCAGAGGAGTGGCAGCAGCAGCAGCCACAGCCCATCACCACATCCCAAAGTTCACGGAGACAGGGTTCAGAGGCTCCCAGCAGTGACACTAGTCTGGGGGTGGTTCGGCGGTGCCTCCTGCCAGCATCCTCCACTGCCACGCAGGGCACTGGAAGGCCTGCAGCAGTAGATGAGACTGCAGCTGTCTTTGCTGCTGCTGCTGCTGCTGGAGCAGGTGCTGCTTCTGATATTCCTCCAGGGCCACCAATGTCCCCCATTGTCAAGGCGATCCCCAGCAGTCCAGGACTGGTGGATCCCACCCCGGCTGCTAGAGGCAGGGCCCAATCCCCGGCAGCAGGGAGAGGAGTAGCAGAAGCAGCAGTAGCAGCTATATGGGGCAGCACCAGCAGCGTGGTGGGCAGTCAAGCCTCAGGGTCCCAGTACTCCCCTTCACAGCACCGTTAGGGATGTGCAAACAGAACCGAGTTCGGAAATTTGGTTCGGTTCAGTTCGAAAATGGTGTTCGGTTCGAAAGTTCGGTTCGGTTGACTGAACTATTCAAGTTCGGTCAAATTCTGAACTTGAGAACTGAGTTCGTACATTCAAAACCGTTTTTTTTTTACTTCCGAACTGGTTCAAATTAGACCGAACAGTTCGGTCAAATTCAAGTTCGGTTCGATAGTTTGGTTCGAAAGTTCAGTCCAAACTCCGAACTTCCGAACCGCGTTCACACATCCCTAATCACCATGATCGGGGACAGTGAGGGAGAAGAAGACACTAGTGCTGTGGAGGAGATAGCTTAGGCGATGGCTGTCCCTCCTCCCAGAGCTGTGTCATTGCCACCAAGTTCTGCCCCTCCCAGCAGCATCACCCGTGGTGGGCCAGAAGGCAGGAGGGGGGAAAAAACCTCAGTCTGGGCACATTTCAAGCAGGTGCGGGCGGATGATCCGAGGGAGGTGCAGTGCACTGTGTGCAATAAGTGGTGAAGTGTGGGCAGCTGTTCACCAACCTTGGGACAACTGCCATGGCGAAGCACCTGAAGACATGCCACAGCGCTCTGCTGCTAAGCGGACAGGCAGGGGCAGTGGATGCCAGCGGGTTCCTGACTGCAGCGGCCAGTCGCCCGGCTCCTTCAGCAGGCAAGCATCCTGCACCAACTGCTGCCTCTAGCAGCAGGAGCAGTATTCCTGCTAGGGGGGAAGAACAGCAGCAGGAACCTCGTCAGCAGCATCAGTCCACCATGGAGGAGCTGGGGTGGGGGCAGCTGCCAAGGCCATCGGCAGCTGGAGGGCAGCATGGCTTTCAAGAGAAAGCTAGGCGCCTGTTGGGTGAAATGATTGCGCTGGATGGGCAGCCCTTCTCCATTGTAGAGGACATGGGCTTCAAACAGCTGGTTGGGTTCCTGGCCCCCCAGTTTAAGCTGCCATCCCAATCTACCCTCAGTCGGAATGTGATGCCAGACCTGTACAGGGTTTTGAGGGAGCGGGTGCAGGAGCAGCTGGCAGGGGCTGGGGGCCCACTGTCCACTTCACCACCGACCTGTGGTCCTCCAGAAACGCCCAGCACGCCTACCTGATGGTAACAGTGCGCTGGTGGCAGGACTGTCAGGGCCCAGAGGCGGTGGGGCAAGAAACAAAGGCGGGTCGGGGAGCGGGGACGTGTTAGAGGCCATGTGGCCAAGCCGCGGCGCTCCCCGCTACCCCAGAAGGCCACACCCCCACGCAGCGCCAGGGCGGGGTCAGGAAGAGCGTTGCGACGCTCAGAGCGCTTGCAGGCGCGGCCGCCGCAGCAGTCAGAGGCGGCCGACGCCGGGGAAACCCCGCAGGGGTTAGACATATCGCCGGCAAGGGCGTCAGCTGAGAGTTTGGGGGTGGGGCCAGAAAGAACGCAGAGACGCTCGGCGCGGCTGCGCCACAGGGCGGGGCCCGCCACAGGGGATACTTAAGGAGGGCCAGGCTCATTAGGGCGATGCCGGTGAACAGCATCGCTGTGAGACTGGCCCCCAGCGTGGATTACTAAGGAGCCTTGTAGAGTCGGAGACGGAGTGTGCGTGGTGGTGTGTGCGTGAGTGGTGCGAGTGAGTACGTGTGTTGTTGGGTCAGAAGGGAGGAGTAATTATACGGGGGTGTGGGTGGTGTGTGGGACGCTGGGAGCACTACCCCCTCTGGGGCCCCGTGATACCCTTCCTGTCTGTTTGCGTGTGTTTCGGTGGATTCCTGACCTACAATTCCTAGGGTCTTCCCCCCTCCTGATCTCCTCACAACTACATTCACTTTGGGTTCTTGTATCTTGGATTCCCTGCACGTGTTGGGTGTGTGTGGTGAAAGTGGGGATAGGAACTGTTATTACAGGCCCCACGTCCGGTGGGGGCAATCCTCAGGGCCTTGCTGGTTCCCCCCCCCTATGATGACATAGGCCACGTCTCTCTTGCAGAGGTTTGGGCCCTATACCAACCTGAGGGGTGTCTTCCGTACATATTGAGGATTGCCCTACACTGGCCCCGGGTACGGTACTGCTTCAGGCTAAGTGGGATTGCAAGGTACCATCTCCCTCTCTCTATAAACCCCCCTACCCTAACAAGGACCCAGCAGAGACAGCTTTGGGGAGTGGCAGGAGGGGTCCTGAAGCAGGGTATAGGTGTGTCCTGCTTCAGGCACAAGTCATGGACAACCCCCACACAACTCGAAACATCGAGGCAGCCCTGACCTCTATGGTGAGGGAGTGGGTCACGCCAGACGCACCCTTCACCAAGGAGTGTGTGGTGACAGACAACGCATACAATATACTGAAGGCAGTCCATGACGAGGGCTTCACCAGCATCCCTTGCACCGCACACACCCTTCACCTGGTGGTCAGGGATGCTCTGGGCTTGGGGGAGAAGGGGATTGGGGCAGGCACCCTTAGCTCCCTCATCGAGCGGGGGAGGAAGCTGGCGGGGTTCTTCAACTGGAGCATGAAGGGCAGCAAACTCCTATGGGCAAAGCAGGCTGAGCAAGGCTCCCCAGTGCACCAGCTCATCCAGGATGTCTCCACACAGTGGAATTCCATCTTCCTGATCCTCGTGCGACTTCTTGAGCAGAAAGCCGCCTTGCATCAGGTTCAACTGGTGATGGACAGCGGGACACCTCCAGGGTACAATGGGGTGGAATGGGAGATCCTGGCTCACACGGTCTTCGTCCTGAGACCATTCCTGGCCATGACAGAGACCGTGAGCAGCTCCACCGCCACCCTCAGCCAGGTGACCCCTCTGGTCCATAGTCTCCACAGGAGGCTGGACGAGATTCTCGGGGGACAGGATTGTGGCCGTGAGGGCAGGAAGCTGTCCGACCTGTCGTGGAAGCTGAAGGTGCATTTTGACGAGCTCCTGCAGCGGGAGCAGTATGTCCTGGCAACAATGCTGGACCCCAGGGTCAAGGGCAGCATGGCATGCAAGACAGCGCTCTATGGCCTCCAGAAGGGTGCACTGGTGGACAGGGTCCGACAGGCAGAGAGGGCTATGCATCAGGACGCCCCTGGGGATGGTGGGAGTGGGAGCAGTCACCTCTTTCAGCCAGGCGGGTCTATTCCTGCCCCCCAGCCCTAGCGGTAGCAGCACGAGCAGCAGCAGTTGCACCCCTATTGCCAGCAACAGCAGAAGCAATAGCTCCTCATCCTACGTACAGGCTACTCTGGGGAGCATGTGGTCCCCCACAGCAATAGGGCAAGCTGTGTGGCTGAGGGCAGTGGGGCAGGTGGTGCCCAGTCAGAGCTACAAGAGGGAGTACGTCGGCATTTCAGCAGCCGTGGAAACCTACCTTGAGGAGGAGCCCTGTATCAATCCCAGCAGCGATCCCTTGGCCTACTGGGCCAGCAAGGCCAATGTGTGGCCAGCCCTGTTGAAAGTGGCCAAGGGTATACTGTCCTGCCCACCAACCAGTGTCCACAGCGAACGGGTGTTCTCCATGGCAGAGGACATTTGCTCCCTGCACCGCCTGAGACGGGGCCAAGTTGGTGGAGCAGTTGTTGTCCATCAAGGTGAACCTTCCGCTGCTGGGATTCCTCGAGCTGCCCCTGGACAAGGATTGATGGTGCAGTGGCACCCGCCATCCCATGCCAGGGGCAGTCTTGGGACGGGGCTCCTCCTAAATCTGGGCTACTGCTGCTGTGATGAGGTGCTGTCCCTCCCTTCCTTACTGCCTCTCATGCCACGCTGCCTGTCTGCCTGCCCAGGTTGCTGCCAAGCTCTAAGCCTGCCTCTCATGCCATGCTGCCTGTCTGCCCGCCCAGGTTGCCAAGCTCAAAGCCTGCCTCAGCCCGCCTTCCCGCCTCTCATGCCACGCTGCCTGTCTGCCCACCCAGGTTGCCAGCCTCAAAGCCTGCCTCAGCCTGCCTGACTGCTTCTCATGCCAAGGTGCCTGTCTGCCCGCCCTGTCAACCCTGGGTGATGTTCCCCACTTGCCTGGTAATCCCGCTGCTGCTGTCTGCTGGTCCGTGGGCGCTCTGCTTTGGCAAATCCAAATGTCCCCATGCAATTCTGCTGCTGCTGTCTGCTTCTGTATGGGAACTCTTCCCTGGCAAATTCTACCATCCTGGCTCGGCTCCATGGGTGCACAGGCAAATCCTGCCAATACCGTCTCTGCTGTTCCCCAGGTTCTGTGCCTGGGCAATCCAATGTCTGCTCCTGCTGCCAATGCTGCCTCTAGGCAATCTAATGTCTGCTGCTGCTGTCAATGCTGCCTCTGCTGCATCCAGAAGCTGCCTCTGTACTCTATTCCTAGGACCCACCGTCGGGGTTATAGGAATGTCATTCTGCTCAAAGAGAGTCATCATTCAACAGCGTCAAGAAACAGCCACTCCAGCCCAGGGACCCACCATCAGGGTTCTGGGGCCTACATTACCAGCAGGGAGGGCTGTCCAATATCCAGAAGCTGCCACTCTATCCCTAGGACCCACCCTCGGGGTTATGGGGATGTCATTCCGCTCAAAGAGAGCCGTCATTCAACAGCGTCAAGAAACAGCCACTCCAGCCCGGGACACAACGTCAGGGTTCTGGGGCCTACGTTACCGGCAGGGAGGGCTGTCCAATATCCAGAAGCTGCCACCCTACCCACAGGACCCACCCTCGGGGTTCTAATCTGGGGCCCATCATTCCATGGCATCAAGAAACAGCAACCACTCCAGCTCCAGGACCCTCCATCAGGGTTCTGGGGCCTATGTTACTGGCAGGGAGGGCTGTGTCCAATATCTAGAAGCTGCCACTATAGCCCCAGGACAGGACCCACCCTCAGGGTTCTTGTGTCCTGTCATTCCGCTCACGGGGCGCTGTCTTTCCACCTTCTCTTTATGAGTCAGCAACCTGCTGTTCATGGCAAAAGAGAGAAAGAGAGAGTCTCCCCACTGCTAGAAGGAGAGACAGACATGATCCCACCCATGCTGTCACTTGCACTATATGGCCAGAGAGAGAGAGAGGGAGGCTCCCCACTACAATGAGAGATGGGGGTGGAGTGGGAGAGGTGTATCCAGCTCAAGCTGCCTGCCACCTGCAAGAACCAGTGAGAGCTCTCATCTGTGCCCACATTCACCAGCAAACCTACCAGAATGAGATGGAAATAATAACACACAATGTATTATATGTGCCTCCCTGCCTGTGTGTGTTCCTGTACCTGCCACCACCTATCGCATGATTGAATGAAGTGTGCCCAACCATGCTCTAGTAATTCTAGGGACATAATTCAACTCCCATAGAGTGTCATTCCACTGTACCTGAATCAGTCATGCCCGCCCGTCCCAGGAACCATCAACGAGGTTCTGGGGCCATCATTCCAGTCACTGGGAGCTGCCATTCCATTCCACTGCATCCAGAAGCCTGGTGCCCACACGCCAGTTTCCCTCCCCCTCCCCCCCCCGCAGCCTACTCCTCTGCATCCACCCACGGATGCCCGCTGAAGCTGCTGAAAAAAAGTCCCTCTGACCACCAGCACCTGCCGCCTGCTGCCCGCTGCCAAGGAGCCTCTCTCTCTTTCTCTCTGGCACACCCACACAGACACAAGCCCTGCCCCTCCTGGGGGGCTGTCAAGTTGAGACCCTGCTGCTGGCACATCTTTGGGTTAATACCTTACCTATACTACATGTGGTGCCAGGTGCTGCTGGTAGGGATCGNCCCCAAATCCCCCCACCCTATCCCACCCTCCCCTCCAAAGGCCTGGGCGAACAGCCAGGTCTTACAGACTCAACGAAAAGCCATCAGACCCGGGGCCAGGCGAGCTTCCTCCGGGACGGAGTTCCAGAGTTGCGGCCCTGCCACCAAGAGCACCCTCTCCATTGTGGCCCCCCGTTTAACATGGGGGACCTCCAAGAAGGTGCCCCCGGCAGACCTCAGGGATCACCCTGAGACACAGAGGGCAAGGCAGTCCCTGAGGTATGAGGGGCCCAGACCAAGTAGGGCTTTATAAATCAATACCAACACCTTAAAGCTGGCTCAGTAAAGCTAGCCAGTGCTGCAGAGTGCAGAGCACAGGTTTTATGTGCTCCCACTGCCTTGTCCCTGTAAGGAGATGGGACGCCGCATTCTGCACTAGCTGCAGCCTCTGAACCAGAACCAAGGGAAGCCCCACGTAGAGCGCATTGCAGTAGTCTAGCCTCGAGGTGATGAAGGCGTGAATAAGAGTGGCCAGGTTGGGCCTGGAAATGTATGGGCGCAGCCTCTGTACTAGATACAGCTGGTGGAAGGTGGCTTTAGCCACCACCTCCACCTGCCAATCCAGATGGAAGCCCGGATCCAAAACCACCCCCAGACTCCAAACCTGTTGGGCTACGGGAGGACAGACCCATCCACCCCTACCAGAGGAGCCGGCACCTCCCTTGCCCTACCCACCACCATCACCTCCGTCTTATCAGGATTGAGCTTCATCTGCTCTGCCGCATCCAATCTGCCACGGTCTCCAAACACTGGGAAAGCAACAAGACAGCAGGGCTTGGGTCAGTCGAAAATGAGAGGTACAGCTGAGTATTATCAGCATATTGGTGATATCGCACCCCGAACCCTCTCACAATCTCCCCCAGGGGCTGCATATACACATTAAACAAAAGCGGAGACAAGATCGAACCCTACGGAACACCGCAGGTCAAGGCCCAGGAGCTTGATGTTTCAGCTCCCAGCAACACCCGCTGGCTTTTCCCATCCAGACCCCCCAGGTCTCGCAGCCATCTCAGCAGCAGTCCATGGTCCACGGTATCAAAAGCAGCCAAGAGATCTAACAGGATCAAGAATGTAGAACATCCTGTATCCATCTCCCAGTGGAGATTGTCCACCAAAGCCACCATTGCCGTCTCAGTACCATAGCTGGGGCGGAACCCAGACTGAAAAGGGTCAAGGAAACTAATACTGTCCAGATGTGCCTGGAGCTGCAGAGCCACTGCCCGTTCAATAACCTTCCCTAAAAAGGGAAGATTAGAGACAAGACGGTAACTGGCGAGTGTATCCACTTGCCAGTCTAAGAGGACTTATCGGCTCATTATCTGCTGGAGCTTGCTGCCTTGCCGCCGCCACTGCTGCTGCTGCCGGGCTCAGTTGCTGCCGCCACTGCCCTTCCCCCGCTGCTACCATCTGCGGGGAGAAAAATAAAGACACGGTGACTCTGGGGGTGGGGGGGGGCCACGGGAGCCATCACACCTGTATTGGGTGTCCTGGCATGACCTCATGACCCCGCACCCAGACGTTGCTTCGAGGGGGCACAAAAGGAGCCGGCTCGCAGGGGAAAGGAGAGGACTTACCAGCTCGTTATCTGCTGAAGCTTGCTGCCTTGCTGCCGCTGCTGCCGCCGGGCTCAGTCGCTGCCATCGCTGTTGATCCTTTGCTGCTTCCATCTGTGGGGAGAAAAAGAAAGAGCAAGATAAGATTAGATAGATTAAATCAATCACAAGAACTTCTATTTTATATTCATCTGTAGAGAGGCTGGTTAGTCTGGTGATTAGATTACTAGCTGGAGACCAGGGTTCATTTCTCTGTTCTGTCAAGTTGTGGGGAAGGGGGCGTAGCTTGTGAGGCAGGTTTGGGCCCCGGTAATTCATTTTTTATAAATTAAGCACTGAGAGCAAGGCTGCAATTGTGACAGAAAATAAAGAGCAGGTGGAATATTTTGTCTCCACAGAAGTATCAGAGCTCTCATAGGCCGCGATCCCATGGTCTGCAGATCACCGTGCACAAGCTGCATGCATGCACATGCACGCGGCTTGCATGTGGCACAATGTGCTGGCAATGCGACTGTGCGTGGCTCCTGTGTGACTGTGCATGGATGCAGCTCTGCACAGGATCCGCAGTCCATGGGATCACAGCCATTGACTTCAGTAAGGACAGGATTTCATCCCAGTTATTCGCTGCCCCAGTCTTGTACCTTAGTCATGTGCCCCTTGCTACCTTTACTAGCAAGGACTACCTGATGAGAGAAAGTTGAAACCAAAGAAGGGCCCAAATTAAAACGCTAGATCTGAATATCCCCAAGCTTATTATTCTGTTAAGTATTATGTTGGTTTGTACTTCTGAAGTAATCATGGAAATAATGTCAGTGTTTGCCAAATGCAAAGATCCCTGGCCCAAAAAAGATATTATTTGTAAATGGCTTAAATAGTATCTCAAATAGAAGAACAATTAAAAATAATCAATGATGATTTGTATACCATGATTGTAGTATTTGGTAATACACTCTGAGATAAATAAGTGTAAACAAGAGTTGTTTAAAAAGATCATATTATATTCAAGAGATGTTTTGCTATTTTCTAGGGCACTGGATCGTACCTTGCCTTAGTTGTTCTGACAATAGGACCTGTGATTGGCGAGAAATAGCGTGGCAGCCACACAGCTGTCAATATCCTGTCCTGACGAAGCCAGAGCTCCAACAATGTGTAGAAAACAGAAAGGTAGGTAATAGGTTTATGCCTGAATAACATTACTTATCTGTAACTGAAGAGAACCCCATAAGAACATAAGAAGTGTCATACTGGGTCAGAGCAATGGTCCATCTAGCCCAGCAGCCTGTCTCCAACAATGGCCAATCACGGTAGCTTGTGAGAAGCACCCAACAGGTCACAATGGGGGATCCATTCCCTGTTGTTTTTCCCCAGCTCCTGTCATGTTCCCTGATCCTGTCTGGCTAATAGCTGCTAATGAACCTATCTTCCAGAAACTTGTTCAAACCTCTTTTAAACTCAGCTATAGTACTNCCCATAGAGTGTCATTCCACTGTACCTGAATCAGTCATGCCCGCCCGTCCCAGGAACCATCAACGAGGTTCTGGGGCCATCATTCCAGTCACTGGGAGCTGCCATTCCATTCCACTGCATCCAGAAGCCTGGTGCCCACACGCCAGTTTCCCTCCCCCTCCCCCCCCCGCAGCCTACTCCTCTGCATCCACCCACGGATGCCCGCTGAAGCTGCTGAAAAAAAGTCCCTCTGACCACCAGCACCTGCCGCCTGCTGCCCGCTGCCAAGGAGCCTCTCTCTCTTTCTCTCTGGCACACCCACACAGACACAAGCCCTGCCCCTCCTGGGGGGCTGTCAAGTTGAGACCCTGCTGCTGGCACATCTTTGGGTTAATACCTTACCTATACTACATGTGGTGCCAGGTGCTGCTGGTAGGGATCGACAAGCTGTATGAGATTCTGCGACCTGCCAGAACTTCAGCACAGAGGGATAAAAGACTGGACGGTTCAAGCAAAGCTTGTAACAACAAATATAACTTTAATTAATACTTTTTAAATAAAAACAACAACATTATAAAACCAAAACCAAACATTAGAAACTAGAAAGGAAACTTAAGTGGTCTACTCAGTCTTTGGCCCTGTCCCCTGGAACTTGGGGGAAAGGCAAAAGGGGAGCACAGGACCTAGGGGCAGGCACCCCGTGCTCCGGCATCTGGTACCCGTTCAGGAGGGCAAAGTCCACAGCCCCTGCCACGGCTGCATGCCACCTGGAGACCAACTGGCAGTAAAGTTCCAGGTCGGCCATCTTGGCAGAGACGTACTGGGAGTACGCCTCCACCTTCTGCTTCTCTACCTCTACCTCCTGGAACTTGACCACCAGCCAGCTCTCCATATTTAAGGCTTGCAGCCGTACCCCATCCAGGAAGTCCTGGGTGGGCTTCTACACTTTGGCCTGAAGACTCCTCTTGGTGGGATGCCTCAGCAGAGCTGGGGGAGGGCTTTGATGGTGTCTCTTCTGGCGTGCCTTCCTCACCTTCTTCTGGCGATGATGCTCCACCACGACCACGCCAGAGTCCTGCCGCCTAGTCACCTTCTCCTCATGGAGTTTTTCAATATGGGCTATTAGCCCTGATATGGTCCCCTGGCTGGCCCTTTTAAATGTTTTGCTGCATACCTAAAGAACATAAAAGATAGGAAGGAACATAAGAAGTGCCATACTGTATCAGACCAATGGTCTGCCAAGCCCTGCCTGCATTCTGTCTCCACAAGTGGGTGAGTGGCTGGCCAATCTCTCTCTGCAGGGGACTTCCTAACAGGTCATAGGGCAATCTATTCCCTGTTGTTCCAGCTCTCGTGCCTTACCTTGCAGACAGTGAAACCGTTATGCTTATCATACCACCACCAGACAAAGGACCTCATGCTCCCACTGTCTGGCAGTGGCGACCTCCACCTCGATGGGATTCTGGTGGTCTGGTGGGCACCAGCGGCATGGGCAGCATCATCACCCTCTGTGAAACAGGAATAAACAATGCCTAAGTAATATCATGCATTTATGATAATGCCTCTAGTCCTCCCTCCTTTGGGTGCTATGCTAGGGATGGCAAATGGAGAGACCCTTGCTAGCACGTGCAAATCCCTGCCCTTCTTGGGGTGCTAGCACTAGAGACCCTTGCTGGCAAATCCTGCCCTTATTTGGATGCTAGGGATGGCAAATTGGAGACCCTTGCTGGCACATGCAAATCCTGCCCTCCTTGGGGTGCTAGGGGATGCTAGGGAATGGGATGGCAAATGGAGAGACCCTTGCTGGCACGTGCAAATCCTGCCCTCCTTGGGGTGCTAGGGGATGCTAGGGATGGCAAATGGAGAGACCCTGGCTGGCACGTGCAAATCCTGCCCTTCTTGGGGTGCTAGGAATGGAGACCCTGGCTGGCACATGTTTGGGAGGGTGCTTCTCCTTTGTCTCATGCCTGACTGCTGGAAGAGCCCCCCACACTCTCTCTCTCTGTGGCAGACATCCGCTGCCACCTGCTGATGCCCAATCTTTGTGCCTGACTGCCCACCACCCACACACCCACCTGCACACCAGTGAGCTCGCTCTAAAGGATAGTATTCTTCTTGTCCTCTAAGTAAAAAAAAAAGTTTACAAACCTGGCAGCACCT
>QEPC01001547.1:1755739-1768207 GCA_003113815.1 Sphenodon punctatus
TTTGACCACGCTTCCCGGGACATTCCCCCGGCTAGCCCGGGAAGCGTGGTTCAAATTGACCCCATGCGGGTATTGACCGTGGCGAACATCTGGCGGCCGCCAAACAGACGTTCGAGCCACAGTGACCACAGGTGGGTATTCACCGTGGTTCACTGTCATCTCGTAACGTCTGAAAATACCCTTTGTCACTATTTTACCATAAGGTATTTCAGCATTATCCTAGTTAATTTTAAAGAACTTGAAGATCCTTCTAAGAAAGGAACTACAGAGGTGCTAATTACTGTTACTTTAACTAACTATGAAACTTAGTTACAAATCAGTCTGACTTGTTCAATATTCATGATACTTTCTTTTGAAGGAACAAGAATTAAACCACTAGATTTTCTTTGGGGCACTGTGTACGTCAACACATGATAAACTCCTTCAAAATAAAACAAAGTCTTGAAGGAAGATTACTCAATTATTATTTTTTTAATTTACATGAGAAAACTTCTAGTGCTTTCCTCCTGTATTGGCTAAGTTCTAACTGTTGAAGTTCGTGGGAGTTTTGCCACTGATTTCAATGGTTAACAGAACCAGATGGCAAAAAGAATGGAACAGGAACTGCTAATGACAAACACTGGTGATTTTGTGTTGAAACACAGGCTGAAGTGCAAAATTTATGGAATGAGAATTTGCTTATTCTGGACACTGCAAAGAGCTATGGCTATGAAGTGGTAGACACATTTGTTGTAACGATGGGACGCTACAAAGAATTTCTGCAAGGGAAGTGTGGATGTCATTTCCATGAGGTAATCATTTATCGTTGTTACCATTCTCACTTAAGAATTCACAAAGGCCACAATCCACAAACCACTTACTCCAGAGTAGTTCTCTTGAAGTCCTCTGAGGCTACTCCTGAGTGAGTGTTTTGTGGAGCATGGCCAATAATTTTTAACTCTTACAGATAAGCGAAAATACTTGTAGCATAATATATACAGTAGTGAATCAAAATTAGATCTAAATTAAGTTTTAAAAGGACAATAATGTGTGTTCAAATCATCATTCAGAGGGCCATGCAGGATATATAACAGCCACATGTGAAACAGTAATATTCTATGAAATGTGAGTCCTTCAGTTGTAAGCCCATTGAAATTCCAAAGCATTCTGCTGAAATTTTGTCTCTAATGTAAAGGTATTGCTCAAGCCCTGTATATATTCCAGACTGTTAAGTTTGTCTTGTTTTCTGTGTACTATGTATTCTTGTGTCTTCTGGATTAATTTAAGCTTATCAGTATACCTAGGTTTATTTACCATAAGCATCAACATAACTCTTTGGACGTGTTAATGGGTAATTTTAGATGTTACGGGATCACAGTCAGCCACCCTAAACCACAGTGGATTCAGGGTGGTGGCTGTGATCTCATGAATGTATTTTTGAGCCCTGCCAGATGTTCACCATAGTGAATTCCTGGTGGGGTTCAAAGCTAACCACGATTCTGGAGGTGAGGTCATCCTCACCTCCAGAATCGTGGTTAGCTGAACCATGATCAGGAATGGGGAGAAAGTAACGTCTGTTACCTCTCCCCATTCCTGACCATGGTCCAGACCGTGGTACGGGATCAGGTGCAGCGGCCTCATTGGTCGTTGCGCTCACCTGTCTCCCTGAGGGCAGGCAACCTGTGGAGCACGGGGGGCGTGGCTGAGCGGCCACACGTCGCACCACGCAGCCCCGCCCCCCCTCCCTGATTCCCCTCCGTGATCAGGCCAGCATGTCTAAAGGACAGCTGGTCTGATCACGGACCAAGATCAGAGATGGATCCTGGTCCAGGGTTCAGCGTGGTGGGCCGAAAGGCCCGTCACGTCTGAAATTACCCAATATGAAATGGCTGTCAAAAGACACTTTGTCCTGTTGTCCATTGCTTTGGGGCTAGTTGCCCTGGAGGTGTAGCACTGACATACCATTCTGCCTTCAGGGACATTTGCCTCCATGGGAATGCTGCATGAATGCTATTTAACCACAGCAACTAGCTATAAAGAAATTTAACTTGTACCTCCCTGTGTGATTTCCAGTAGCTGCAAGTGATTTAGCAATTTCAAAATCTCAATTCAGCTGGCTAGGCCACCCCTTCTTAGCCCTTTTGTCAGCCTGCAAGTCAGGACCCCATATGGGATTGTGCCCCATCTGCAAATGGGGTTATGATCCCAATTGATAGAACTTTGCATGTCTTTGTTCCTATCTGAGGTCAAGAGACTATATTTAAAACTCAAAATAGGGACATGCAGGCAAAAAAGTTTGGGAATCATTGGCATAGGGTGTATGTTAGGGATGTGGTTAGAGTGTGCTGTGATCCAGTGCCCACCGACCATGTGGACCTTTAAGAGACTGTTCTAAGCCAGTGCGTATACAGAAGTCAGAAACAAAAGGGATGCTCTGTGCTCTGAGTACTATGTGCAATGATTAATCTGTAAAAGAAAAAAAGAGGTGCCAGCTCTCAGGTTTTTGACCCCACAAGCATGGGAGCTCAGGGGCATTCAAAGGGGCCTGTAAAGGCATGTTGCTAGACCTACTTCCACCAGTCCCTGTTTCTACCCCTACTTTGCCAGCCCTTGCTCAGGGCTGGATTACTTGATGGAGACCAGGGCTGGTGCGGCTGTCAATCAGCCCCAGGGGAAAGACTGGGGTTCTTCATCCAGCTGTGGACGGGGTCTTAAAGAGTATCAGCAGTGACAGGAGCTAAGCCCTTGCACAAATTTAAGCCCTGCCTACCTGGAATAAATATGGCCAATCCAAGCAGCAGAAGAGAAAGAGAGAGAGCGCGCAGCGGAAACTCACCTAGATCCAGTATACCTAAGAATTTAGCTTGAAGATACCTGTGACCCATATTATTAGATGCTTCTTGAAATAGCGCAGTAATTATCAGTATTAATAAGTACCAGTTAAATGTGCCTGTGTTGCATAGACATCTAGAGAGCTCTAGATAAAGCAAACTCCTGCCCCAACAAGTCATTGGAAGGTTATCTGATAGGAATAAATCGTGACAGTTTTATCTTCAGTTTTGTCAGACTCCTTCAAATAAAGAATCTGAAAATAATTTTCTCAAGACGTTACAGAGGCAACAGACTATCAATTAATTCAAAACCACAAACACACAAATTGTTGCATCTAGGCAGAGAGCCAGCTTGAGACTGCTGCGCCATAAATCAGAGAAAGTAGAAAATTTTAAAAACAAAATAATCTAGTTGGTTTGTCTTGGGATACATTTTTTTCAGTGAGCAATTTCTTATTGATTGAAGAGGGATCAGTTTTGCCTTTGTATGTTTAGTGCCATAAATGAGTCAGAGGAGAACTCCACTCCTCTTAAGCATTGTCTCTGTGAAATCAAAAGCTATCCACACAGTTGGTCATTTAAAGAAGCATCTTTTTCCTCAAAGTTGACTATGATAATTCTGAGCATGAGATCCAAGTAACTGATGATCTCTTAAGCCACTACCAACATTTCTGTAGAACCATTTTGTTCGTATTAGAAATCTGTTCTGGGATTCCAGGGTAGAGTTAGCAATCCACAGTGAGGCTGAACAATCAATGCACTAGTTTTAAACAAGCCCCAATCAAGAATAAATGGTCCCACTGCAAAGCATTTCACTCGACTGTTTTTTTATGACTGAAGAAATGCAATGAGGAGCAAAAGGAGCTTTGGGTCATCAGCTCATTTCCCTTCTGGTGGGGGACTCAGATTTCAAATTAAAATTATTTCTTCAAGAAAAATCGGGTTAGTGTACTCATAGTGTCTATCACCACACTTCAGTGGATTTGAGCTCAAAGAAACCTCATAGAATTGGTACAGAAAGACTAATCATATTAGGAAACTTAGTTAGTTCACAGCCTCAGGTGAGAAAGGTACCCGCCAGCTGAAAGAAATCTAGGGTATGTCCCTTTAAGTTCAGATATGCTGTTTGGTGGTTTTGCCATTGATCTCAGTGGGTAGAGGATTGTGTCCTCGGTGTTGCCAAAGTTTTGAATGTGTTTCTTATAGCCTCAGCTCTTAGATTCATTTAATTACATGAGAATCGCAGCTTTCATTGAAAATTAAGTGTCTAGCTTTAAAAGTTTAAAAATATAACTTCCATTTACCCTAAACAATCAAGCCCTATTCTTAGCTTTAATTAGCTACAGCATATTCATTTATGTTTTTAAGCCAGTCTCACCGTTTTTGAGGAAGAGGGTGCCTTATGATTTTTGTATACTCTGGATTGGCAAAACTAGACATTTCTGAAAATAATTTTAGCTAGAAGCGCTCTTGATGGAAGATTTCTGAAACACGGGTCCACAAGCTATTGTATTTGGAGGAAAATTCCAGGTGAGTTATTCTGCCACAGCTATCTCAAATAAAAGCAAAATGAATGCCTGCCAGACCAAAGAAGTAACAGTATTTTGTTTGACGTGATTTGTTGAATTCCTTGAAGTAGAAATAAGTTGCTTTAAATTACAGAGCTCAGTGAACACTTTCTTTGTCCCACAGGGAATGATAAAAGCAATGTGCTCATTTAACCAAGTAACACCTATATTTATGTGATCTTCGTTAACGGTCAAACCTTCACCTAGTTTCATGTGTACACTCTTTTCTGAAGTTAATAAAAACTGGACGAGAGGACTGCGCATGCATGTGTGCAGCTAGGTCATGGAACCTGGCGCTCTGCTCCCCCACTCAGCTAAAACCTCGCAAAAAAACTAAACCAAAGGGATCTAAAGACAGCTTGGACTAGGAGACCATGGGGAAAATGAAGGGGGCACAGGAAAATGGAGCAGTAGCGGCTGGAATGGACAAATTCTGCCACTAAGACTGGTGGCGCCCCTCTCCCCCGGCCTGAAAGCACGAGCAACATGGCAACGGTATCTTGCCAGACAGAGGAAGGGCCCCCTGATGAATCCAATAGGGAAAACAAAATTCTGTCAGCACTAGGGGACATCAAAGCTGGGCTAGCAGCAGCGGATCAAGCTAGGGAGCAGCTCCTCGCAGAGATAGTTAAACTGCAGCAGGCAGAGCAACAGGGGAAGCAAAAAAATGGATGCCCTAACAAAAAGAGTGGGGGCAACTGAAAATAGAATATCAGAGACTGAGGACAGGGCTCTCAGTAGTCAAGACCAGCAAAAAAGAATGTGGGAAACAATCAGAGCTCTGGAAACTTAGAGTGAAGATCAGGAAACAGGGCAAGGAGGTCTAATCTGAGGTTTGTGGGTGTTCCAGAGGGTGCAGAGGGAAGAGACACCATTCAATTAATCTGGCAAATCTTGGAAGCCTCCTTCCCTGAGGAACCCTCTATTCACAAAGCCAAGATTGAACATGCCTACAGAGCTATGAGGCCATAGCCTAAAGAGGGGGAACCCCCACGTGCAATAATAGTAAAGTTCCTTGAATTTCAGATAAAAGAAAAAATCTTGAGACTAGCACGGGGGAAGGATGTCCTGACATTTCAAGAAAAGACACTTAGAATCTTTCCAGATTACGGTGGAGAGACTATGGGTATTTTCAGATGTTATGAGATCACAGTGAACCACGCTCAATTCCGCGTGGTGGCTGTGATCGCGTAACGTCTGTTGGGGGAAACGGATGTTTCCCCCCAGATGTTACCACGGCATGGGATTGCATTCAACACGTGAGCGGCCGAAGCGGCGGGACCGGAGGCCACCGCGTGTCGAATGCAATCCCATGCCGGGGTGAACCCCGGCGTCTCGTCTGGTCAGGCACCACGGCCCGGGATCACTGGCGGGACCCCGGGCCGTGGCGAATCCGGCCCTACGCGGTGGCAGCATTGGCCCCGCCGCCCGCCCGTCTCCCCAGAGGGCGGGCAGCGTGGAGGGGGCGGGGGCGGGGCCGTGCGGCCGTACATTGCACCGCATGGCCCCGCCCCCTCCCCAATTCCCCGCCGGGATCCCCCCGGCACGTCTGTTGCGGCGTGACGGGGTGATCCCGGCGGGGAAGGAATTGGGTGATTTCGGTACGGGGCCAATGGGCCCTGTAAAGTCTGAAATCACCCTATTATTAAAAGGAGGAAATGGGCAAAATATTTTGCTGAACTGAATAAACATGAACTTAGACCGCAGCTCTGGTTCCCAGCCCGTATGACTATTCTGTGGAGGGGAAAGAGGAAAATCTTCTTAGAAATTAAGGATCTGGAGGATTTCCTTCAAAAGAAAATGAGAGGACAGCCTGAACCCAATTTGGAGAAGTAAGCAAGATCCACAGTAGTTGATGCATAAGGAAGCGAGGAAATAAGTATCTTTAAAGCCTCAGAGAACTTGGCCCAGATTCCTGTTCTGGGTTCTGTTTCAGCAAAGTATATGAAGTTTCTTTTGTAGGAAACCTTAACGGAGGCATGATTAAGAAGGGGAATGGGAGTGGGGGAGGAAACGGGTATGTAAGTGAGAACATGATCAGTGGTTGCACTGTAAGGGAGGAAAGAAATACTAACCACGTCCCAGTCCTTGAAGGGAGGCTTGAAGGTAGCACTTCCTCTGTATATAGTTTGCTGGTTGTAAAGTTAATGTTTGGATTCAGGTACAAAAGGGAATTAGGGGGCTCAAATGATAAAAAAAAAAAGTCGTTCATGGCAGATTTGATCAGAGTGGTATCCCTAAATATTAGGGGTCTAAACAATTCTGTTAAGCACAAAAGGGTCAAGCAGTTTATTAGAGGGGAGTGGGCAGGTATTTACTTTCTGCAGGAAACCCATCTTAAAGAATCAGATAGACTCAGGTTCCAAGATAAATATTTTGGGGAAATCTACACTGCATGTAACACACATTAAAAAAAGCTGGGGTGCTCATAGGTATCAAAGCCAACAAGGAATTTAAGTTGAAAAAAACATATAAGGACAATGAAGGCAGGTTGCTTATAGTGGTGGGAGTACTAGAGGGTAAAGAAGTCACCCTTGTCAATATATACACTCCCAACGATGGGACTTATGATTTTGTGAGACAGGCTATGTTCCTGATAGACCAACATATGGAGGGGTCATTACTGATGCAGGGAGATCTCAACACATGCTTGGAGGAAAGAGATGACTCTAACAATAAGACCCCCAGGAATGGCAGATGAACGTGGGGTCTCTTCTAAAGGTCTATGGTATAGAGGATGTGTGGCGTAATGTAAACCAGAAGGAAAGATATTACACATTTTACTCTGCTGTACACAATATGTACACTCGCATTGGCTACTCACTCATGGCTAAGGGAGACCTAAAGGGGTGTAGGGCATGCTATATTTAAACGAATACCCCCTCTGACCATGACATGGTAATCACAGAATTGCAATGGTCCAAAAATGCTAATGCCCCACAAAAGTATACCTGGCAATTATCAAGGGGTTGGCTCAAAAATAAACGCTTCCTGGAACAAACTCAGGACAGGATTAAAGATTACGTTGAGCTAAATGTAGGGTCAGTAGAAAAGCAGGCGACTCTATGGGAAGCGGCAAAAGTAGTAATTATGGGGTAAATGATTGCCACCAAAGCAGCCCTATACAAAGAAAATAGGGAATACATAAAGGCGCTACATAGGGAATTAAAAGCCCTGGAAATATTAAACAAAAGTAACCCTTCAAAAAAGAGAGCGAGGAAAATTGCTCAAATCAGGGAGCAGATAAACCTGAAAGAAATCGAAAAAACAACAGCACAACTAAACCAACTGAAAGGTTTTTATTTTACATACAGTAATAAAACAGGGAAAACATTGGCCAGGCTAGTTAAAAAACAATATAAAAAAATCTCAGATATCCTTCTTGCAACTGGCTGATGGCTCTAAAACAACGAAGGAAGAGTTGATCTCTGTATTCCTCTTCCAATCCTGATCCTGGAAAGATAAAATAATTCTTAGATAAATATAAACTCCCAAAACTAAATATTGATCAAGTAAGTTATCTCAATAGACCCCTTGATAAAAAAAGAAATAGCAGAGATTATCAAAGGGCTGCCAAATAAGAAAGCAGCAGGACCTGATGGGCTACCTGCAGAGTTTTATAAAGCAACTGCAGGACTAGTGATCCCATATTTGATAGATACATATAATGAAATCCTCAAAGAAGAAAGAATGCCATGATCATTCTATGAAGCCAGTGGATGAAAACAGACATGACGCTAACCATCCTTTAACCACCCTTGGTGGTTATTTATGCATGTTGCAGGGCAGCATAGGGCACCAATACAGCCCTGCAACATGCATAAATAACCACCAAGTGTGGTTATAGGGTGGTTAGCGTCATGTCTGTTTTCACCCAGTATCACCTTAATCCCAAAGCCTGGCAAATCTTTACATTGCTGCGAGATCTATAGACCCATTTCACTTTTGAATGTGGACTTTAAAATCTTTTCTAAGGCTCTGGCAAACAGGCTGGCTGTCATTATAGGGGAATTAATAGACCCGGATCAGGTGGGCTTTATCCCCACAAGAGTGGGATCAGACAATATACGAAGGGTGGTCAACTTGATGCACCATCTAGAGAGATCAGGAGAGCAGGCAGCAATCATCCTGCTTGACGCGGAAAAAGCCTTTGACAGGACGGAAATAGGGTGTCTCACACAGATTATGGATAGAATGGGCTTAGTAGGCCCCTTCATAAAGTGGGTGAAAGCAATTTACAGAGAACCAAAATCCAAACTAATAATCAATAATTCTCAATCAGAAGCATTTAATCTTGGTAGAGGGACACGGCAAGGTTACCCCTTATCCTCACTTTTGTTTGACTTAGTGTTGGAAGTCCTAGCTATCGCAATAAGACAGGAAAACTTAATTAAGGGTATTCACATTGGTCAGCGGGAACACAAAATTAGGGGGGAAATGATTGCCACCAAAGCAGCCCTATGCAAAGAAAATAGGGAATACCGTGATGTTCGCGGATGTTCACGGATGACGCAGTTTTGTTCATAGGAGACCCAGTAAAATCCACCCCAGCGCTCTTACAAGTGATACAAAGCTTTGGCATTATCTTAGGCTATAAAGTAAACAGCTCAAAATCATATGCGTTAATATATGACAAAAATGATGGACAAAAAGAGGAGATAAAAAGGGTGTTACCCTTCCCCAAAGAGAAGCAGGCAGTCAAATACTTGGGAGTGGTACTACCTAAACAATTAGACCAACTTTATAAAGTGGACTTTGCAAACCTACCACAGCAATTAACTATTGAGGTGGTGGAATGGAGATCTCTGCCATGCTCATGGCTGGGCAGGGTAAACCTGTTCAAAATGATAATCCTTCCCAAAATCATATATATACTGCTAGCATTGCCATTCTATTACTGGAATCCTTTTTTTGAGCTTGTGATAAACTCGCTGTGGAAATAATTTGGAAGGGGCATAAACCTAGAATTAATAGACAATCTTTAATGAGGACTAAAGAGAAAGGGGAGATTAACCTCCCGAATATAAGGCTGCACCATAAGGCAGCTACTCTGGCACCTCTCAATATATGGTACCACCAGCCAGAAGCGGTGAAATGGGCTGAGATTGAGCAGAATACCCTGGATAGTGATAGTTTGAAAAGCATAATTGCAGATGAAGGAACCCCGAACAAGAAAACTTGGACAAAGCACCCATTCGCATGGTCAACTTGACTGAATTGGCAGAAAACAATTAAAAAACTTAAGATAGATAAAAACCAGTTTCCTTACTCAGCCATAGACCTAATTTGCTTCCAGGAGTTCCAGCAAGCCAAAAAACGTAAGAGAAAAATTGGGGGGGGGGGTAAAGGGTTAACAAAAATTAATCAAATAGTAGAAGGAAAAGGGGTGATGAAAAAGGAAGTTCTGGGGGAAAAAACTGGAAATAAGGTTGGAATGATGGACTACCTGCAACTCAAACATGCAATAACTAAGGTAAAAAAGGGGGGAAATTATGTCAGGGACCCCACAACACTGGAACGAATCCTCTTTGAAAGAGCGGCAGTGAAAGGAAGGTTAGCTCATATTTATAAAGCATTAAAAGAGTTATGATACCCCAAGGGGCTCTCCTACATACAAAAGTGGAAACGGGATTTGGGAGTAGAATGGTCAGAGAAGGAGGAAGCCCAAATTATTAATTATATGTATACCAGTGCGCACTCACTGGAGATTAAGGAATTTAAGCACATCAATAGAGAAGACAAAGGGCTGTGTTGGAGAGGGTGTAGGGAGGAGGGAACTTACGTGCTTCGTTGGTGGGACTGCGCACGAATAAGTCCTTTGTGGAGATGTGTCTGGAAGAAAATGGAGGAAATGACAAAAGTGACAATTCCTTTTCACCCAGAAATAGGCCTCCTGGGTCTGTTCCCGGATGCAAAAGTGCTGCAGAACCACACAGACTCTTGCTCCGCATTCATTCAAGCAGCAAAAAAAGTCATCGCCTTGCATTGGAAAGAGAATAGAGAACTCACCGAAGGTGAGTGGATGAACAGACTCTGGTACCATCTAACTATGGAAAAGCTAGCAGCCACCCTACTAGTTCAAGAAGAGGCATATATAGCAAAGTGGTACCCTTGTGTCTGTACTATAAACAAAACAGACTTACCGGAAGATGAACGAGCTTTCCTTTTTGATTACTACATTTAATATGTTAAAGGAAATAAGATTTATACCTGAATCCATCAGTTTGTGTTTTGAGCATTTGGTTAATATATGGATGGAATAATCGTACTAGTAAATATTCTATTACATTGTAAAATGCATAACTAGTATTCATATAATAATCAATAAAGATTTTTAAAAAATAAAATAAAAATAATAATAATAAAAACTGGACACTGCTACAGGCAGGCAATGACCTTGGAAACTGGAATAAAGAGTTGATTTTTGCTGTGGAGAAATATTGGTAAAGCTCTGATTATTTTTTCACAAAAAGCAAATCCATAAATAAACCTTCCTTCATCATACTTCCCCCGAAAGCACAGAAAATGAATATGCTGTGGCTAATTAAAGCTAAGAATAGTGTAAAACAAACAGAAGTCCAGAGTCACAATACTTTAAAACAAATAAACAAAGATTCAAGAGTGGTCTTGCGGTGTCATCCTCCCAACCCCACTTTTTTAACCTAATGATTTTGACTATTAGGTGGTGGTTAAGAGTCTATTTAATCTTCTCAGCTGTTGCATCTTAAAACAAATTTGCATAGTAAAATTTTTCCCTTCTGAAATGAACTAAAGTTTGTGTTTGACCTAAGGCTTCCTGGAGACAGTCTCATACACAACTGGCCCTTTTTACACAAGACGCACCCATGCATAAACACCCAGAAATCTCGGTGTTTATGCGTGGGTGCGTCTCATGTAAAATACACGCTGGGTGCGTGTGGGGTGGTGGTGGTGGTGTGCGTGTGCGCCGAACACGCATCCCCCCATCAACACACATGGAGCAACTGGTGAAAATGGTGGTTGCTCTGTGCATGTTGATGGGGGGGAGTGCGGATGCACGTGCACCTATCTAAACCCTCCCCCCACCCATGCGCGCACACCAGCGCAAACATAGACCCCCACCCCACCCAGCCTGTGTAAACAGGGCCAACTGGTAATAAGAATTGGATGCGATTCTGCTGGGGGTGGATGTATGTGTCCAGCTAGGAACAAATTGGCCTGTTTTGCCGTACAGTGGCTTTGCCATGAACGCCACATAGCAAAGACTACATACTGCAGAAGCAGACCTGGAAGCAAACTGTCACACAGAGGGTGATTTCAGACGTTACGGGGCCCGTTGGCCCTGTACCGAAATCACCCTATCCATTCCCCGCCGGGATCACCCCATCATGCCGTATCAGACGTGCCGGGGGGATCCCGGCGGGGAATCTGGGAGGGGGTGGGGCCGCACGGCGTAACGTGCGGCCGCATGGCCCCGCCCCCTCTACGGACCCCACCGCCCGCCCTCCGGGGAGACGGGCGGGCGGCGGGGCCAATGAGGCCGCCGCGTCAGGCCGGATTCGCCACGGCCCGGGATCCCGCCGGGGATCCCGGGCCGTGGCACCCGACCAGACGAGATGCCGGGGTTCAGCCCGGCGTGGAATTACATTCAACACGCGGCGGCCGCCGGTCCCTCCACTTCGGCCGCTCGCGTGGTGACTGTAATTCCACGCTGTGGTAACATCTGGGGGGAAACATCAGTTTCCCCCAACAGACGTGCCGAAATCACAGCCACCACCCGGAATTGAGCATGGTTGACTGTGATCTCGTAACGTCTGAAAATACCCAGAGTCACAATACACTTTCTGTTTCTACCCCCTGGAAGGGTGGGAATGTATTCTGTACCAGCTCCATGCCTGGCATAGCATATGTTAGAAGTGGACATGCAGCTGTGGCTCTAGCACCTCATTGTATTTTGCCCACTCATGGCATATGTCCTCTGTCCCCTTCAGAGCAGTCAAGCTGGCTAGTGTGTTGTGAAGGCAGCTGGAGCCAAGAGTTCACCTTTCCAATCAACATATGAAGAGACAAAGGGTGATTTCAGACGTGACAGGCTGGCGGTTCACCACAGT
>QEPC01001547.1:1774277-1797960 GCA_003113815.1 Sphenodon punctatus
TAACGTCTGAAGAGGGTCACGCCAGATGTTCACCACAGTGAACACCCAGCGGGAATCCCTTGAACCATGGTTCTGGAGGTGAGGCCGGCCTCAACCCCGGAACCGTGGTTACTCTGATCACAGCCAGGAATCGGTGGCTGGTAACGTCTGTTACCGGTGCTGCTTCCCAGTCGTGGTCCCGGCCACAGGCTGGGATCGGGCTCAGCGGCCGCATTGGCCGCTGTACCCGCCCTTATCTGGGAGGGCAGGTGGCCGGGGGAGCGTGGGGGTGGTGGGGCCGTGCGGCTGCACGTTGCGCCCCCCGGCCCCTTCCCTTCCCCAAGTGGAATCAGGCCGGCACGTCTGTTGCCTGGCCAGCCTGATTTCGCTCGGGGGTGTAGACGTGACCATGGGCCATGTCAAAACGGAGGCCCGTCACGTCTGAAAATACCCTCTGTTTACATTGGCTGGTTAGTATCCAGAAAATGCAGAGTACCCACAAACCCCAGTGAATCCCACTGACCCTTTAAAAAGTCCTCAGTGTGTAGTAATGGTATGGAAACCAACACCATGAATACCAGCTCTGCTGTATTACCGTAGGAGGACAGGGGATTAGAACTGACATTAGAAGAGAATTTTCTCTATGTTATTAGCTAGATCTGAAAATCTGAAGGCCCAAATGCTTGCAAATCTCTTCCACCTCATGCGTGAACTCTGTTTTAAGGAATTTGTTCCACTCCACATAATAGCGAAGGTAGCAGATGCTCCAAAGATATGAAAGGGATTGTAGTTTCACAGCAACTAGAACTGTTAAATGGTACATACATTTTATAACGGGCAGCATGATCCTCTGTCTGTATAGTACTGTCACTAGCCATTAGCACAGCCAGGCCTAAATTCCATTCACTTCAGTTAGACTTCTGCTGGCACTAAGGGAATGGTACTAGTGCAAAACAGCAAGAGACTTCCACCCTTAGCAATACTGGGATATTGTAGACAAAATAGAAACTGTCAAAATAGACAATTTAAATTGGTGCTTCATTGTACAACAAATACTGAGTTGTATTCCTTTGTGATGACTCTCCTACAGGAATGCTGTATCGTGATGGTTCTACGTGGCATCATATCAGAGTAGTCCCTTGATCTAAGATACTAATTTGGAAAAATGAACTTCCCATACTTACACATAAACAAATGATAACTTTTCTTGACTTAGCTTTGTCAAACTGGTCTTAGTGGCTTCCCCAGTCTGAATGAGGGGGTTTGGAGGTTTGTTTGTTGTGACAGTTGTAAAGACTGGAGAGAGGGCCATGGCAGTAGGCCATCTTCCACAGTTGCTACCTACCTGTCTCCAGCCTTGAGTTCTGGGCACCATTTTCCAGTACTGTGACATTTTCAGACAATGAATGGGAGTCCTGGGACAATGAACCTAATAATAACCACCACCATCATTTTTATTTTTATATAGCATCCCCCACCATGGCACTCGGAGTGCTTCACATAGAACTAATTAACACAACTTTTAATCCTCACAACAACCCTGTGAGGTGGATTAGACTGAGAGGATATTGTGACTGGACCAAGGTCACCCAGTGAGTTTCTGGCTAATGCAAGACTTGAACCAGGGCCTTCCCATACCTCCCGGTCCAGGTACTGTGCGCTTAGCCATTACACCATACTTGGAGAATCCACAACACTGCTCGCTCCTTGTAGCACAAAGAATAGGCGATGTAATCTAGGATCATGTCCTCAAGGCCAGCCTATGATGGAAACCTCTGTCTTATGTAATATTATTAGAGATGGGCTTTTAATGAGAAGTTCAGATCCTGAACAGATCAGATATTTCCCACAATTTAGCAAGCTGGGATTCAGGGTGTGATTTAGCCCATGGCAGTCCAGTTATGGGCAATTTGAAAACTCTACACCTGAATGAATTCACTTCCTGGAAGTTGACAGATGTCCAAATCTTTGGGGTTTGGTTCACTATAGATTAGAGCAGAGGTTCTCAAATTGTGGGTTGGGACCCCAAACAGGGTTATTTTATTTATTCTTTTTTTCACATTTTCCCCCACCCTTCTCCATAGACTCAGGGCAGCTTACAGCATTAAAAATATAAAATGCAATATAACACTTTAAAATCTCTTAGAACCCCAACATCACCCCCAACCACCCACTCGCTCCATCCTTTATTCCCACCTACCACCCATCAGTTCTTATCCCCAAACCCCCCTACCCAGTCTCACCCAACCCTATTCCTGCCTGCCAAATGCCTGGGCAAATGAAAAGGTCCACTAGACAAAGAGGCTCAGGCTTAGGTGGACCTCCAAGGGGAGGGAGTTCCACAATTGTGGGGCAGCTACCAAGAACACTCCCTGCGCGTCCTTGTAACAACTTCACAGGCAGTTGGCACTCCCAAGAGGGCGCCCTCAGCCAACCCTAGCAGCCACGACAGAACATTGTGCCATCTGTAGATGAGGTTGTGATTCTGACTAATATTGTTTGGTTGTTCTCTGGGGCCACGGAATTATACTGAAATATCATTATGGGGTCAAACAAGGAAAGGTTGGAGAACCACTGGTATATAGTCTAAAACAGGCAGTACTGAAACAGCTACCGAGTCCACTAGAGCAGTTTACTTGGTCTGACAGTTGATATATGTGAATCGCTAAAAGTTAAGAGTAGTCTTATTGAATAGCCATATTTCATAAGCAGTTCTATGGGCAAGTAGCTATGTGCTGTGAATAATGGTATAAAGATCTGAGGCATGAACATCCCATGAGTTGTGCACATGCAGCTGATGGCATAATTGGCCCAACTATTTTTAGGTGTATACAGAACACATTCGCAAATGTTATCCTTCTCTTGCAGGTGGTGAAATCCAAAACCTCCACAGAAACTCCTCGCATAACAATGAAATTATCAAGGCAGTATACGCTGGGGAAGTATTTCAACAGTCAGAGCAAGCTGGCACAACTAGAAGACTATGCAGTGATTTCTCAGTCGCCGTATCATGTCAGAGGCCCAGTAAATCAAGTTTATTCTGAAATCCTTCTCAGCAGGATCTGTACAAGTAAAAGGAAGGCTGGAGTTTCATAGCTGCTTTCAGATGAAGTTTTAGAGGCTGAGACTTGTCACTTCTCCGAGTGATGATCCAAAGGCCATACCAAATTTATGACATATTTCTTTGGCTGCGGACATACCAGCCCAACTCAAGACATGTGGTACTTTCCCTTTGGCTTTATAAATTCAAGATGTGCCCTGTGAATCTGTGGTTTCACAATGGAAAATTGAGAGATGCAAAAGAGAGAGTTACTTGAAGTATTGCCAAATACTAGAACAGCTGAAGAATGAGCAAATATGTGTTATGATAGTAAAAAAAGAGATAAATATATAGACACTTGAAGTACTTGCAAAGGGCTGTTAAAGCTTTTAAGCAAATAGGTTTATTTATAGGTATGTGCTATGATAAAATTCTGTCATATGCAGAGGAAGATCACATTCCATTTATTTTGCAGTGATTCACAACATACTAATATTTCCATGTTAGTGCCTGCCTTCCATACATGTTTAGAAAGCAGCTCTCAACGTTTTATCTAGAGTCTTAGCTTTTAAATTCTAATATTTTCCGCTATCATGACTGTAAAGAAATGCTTTAAAAAAAGACACACAAAACCAAGATGCGTTTCAACACAACTTTACATGACAAAACAGACTGTGATGTGGTTTAATAAGCCAAATAATGCCAGAATCTTTAGGGAACCTTAAAATACGGTTCTCCTGTCACTATGTTTTTATTGGCGGGAACAGCAGAGGATATGCTGAACAAGGACAGTTTGACTCGGTATGCTTTTTCTACACAGCAAGAACCCACGTCCTGGATAGAACTGAAACGAGTACCTGTAAAAGCAGGTATACCCGATGAATTTCAGGTACTCAAATTGACTCAAAAACATTGGGTACTGATCGGTATCCATTTGTGACCTGATTCAGGTACCTGATGTCCTGGAATTTAGATCTCCCATCTCACAATGTCGACTTCTGGTACCAACTTCTGTATCAGCTTTTCGACTTCGGATGTCTATTTTGTGACTTCCAGTCCTGGGAAGTTGACTTCCGGTCCCAATTGTTTTGACTATCATCCTGATCTTTTTTTTCTCCAACCCGATATACCAATTGGTAATCATACCAGAAGTTACTGATTTTTCAGGTTTTTGGGTACGTGATCAGTACCCGGGTAACCCATTGAGTACCCAATGCACTGTTACCTACAGGTACTAAATTTAGTACCCTTTTCATGTAGAGGGCATTAACTGAAGCAGAATGAGCAGTGCCAGTTCACTACACTGTATGTTTCATTAGCAATTCACTATATAATAATTTCATGTTGTTTTGTTTCAGCATTAACTCCAACTAATCTTCAAAAACGGATGTTGAGGCAGCTTTTGCAGGGAAGCCAATAGCCTTTCTGCTGGGGTGTGAGTGGGTGTTTTAAAAGGAAAGGGAGGAGATACCTCTAAGCATAGCTGGCCCTATGTAGGTTGAATCTAGGATTTTTCATGGATCTTTAAACTCCACACAGTTGGCAGCTCTCATCCCTTGCCACGAATGCACTGCTCATCATTTCTCCCATAGGAGGGTACACAGTTTGTTACATTATCTGAAAAGGAAAGCCTCAGAATACGTCCGTAAGCTTTTTCTTACCATGATCTGTAAACTTATGTCCGTAAGCTGGAGCATGCACGCCTCATTTGTAGTGCTGGTAGATTTTTCAGTGGATTGATAGAAGTGGTTACACATCTACGCCAGGAATCACTCACAAATGTTGACAACATAAGCATGGGGATACTGTTACGCACATGTTGTGCTTTGGGGTTTTAGAATATCAGTATTGTGAAACATAGACAGTCTTAAAAGCTATGTCTTTTATGAGGGTTGCATATTACTCTATTATAATTCTGCTTTTAGTGTTTAGAATTTATATGTATGTATTATTTCAATCCACTTTTCTGTACACAGGTCTTTTTAAGGGGCACACGTGTCTAAATAAGAGTATACTATGAAAGAATGGCTAGAATGATGTGAAGCTACAGGCTAATTCTAGTCAGATTGCAGCTGATGTTAGCAAATGTTCAGTGCCTTTCCTCCAGCTACACTCCTGGATATGTTTCCTGTGCTGTATTCCCTGTGTCTTAATATAGCTTCAAATGTAGCAATTTCAAAAACCTCCTTTAAATATTATATTTTTATATGTATGTATATTTTTGTATAAAAACGTTGGTACAATTTGTATGCTGACCTATATTTAAATAGGTAACTTGGATTGGATGTTTCCATCAGTAGTATCTGACTCCTGAGTTTAAGGTATGCAAACACAAAGCACATTATATTATAAAAAGTACAATTTTTTTTAAATGAAATTGAATATTTCTTTCACATACAGGTATGTGAGAGGGAAGAGCTGATTGCAGACTGTGTGGGGAGCTGCACTCATTGTATATCATAAACACTTGCAAACGAGTTCTTTCTTGCTACTGAAAATGCATCTTGATCATTATTTTTTAATTTCATCACTCTGTAATTGTTTGGATAAGCTATGAAATGTGGATACTAGAGTACAAGTTATTTACGTCTTAGTTTTTTTTCCCTGTGGAATCAACTTTGCTAATTATTCTATAGTAAGAACAAACAGACTCCATGATGCAGTCCTTACTGAAAGCCAAATTCTCCCCCTAGTACAGGTGGGGGAAGGTCCTGCTCTAATGGAAATGTCACAGCTTTGCTGGGAAAAGGATGGATGATCAAGCCGTAAGAAAATCATTTACATCTTCTATATGCTGGGGAGCATTATTTATTGTCAGAATTGTGGTTGGCAGCATTTAGCTTTTGGGGACAGTCTGTGGCAGGATAACAGAGAGCTTGAAGCATGGATAGTAGGTGTATGACAGTGCAGATCAACTGGCAAAAATAGACATGTGGAGGGTAGGCAAAATCAGTCACAGGGTGAAAACAGACGCAATGGGGGTCAAACTCACTGTCACATGAGTTTCTGGGCCACCAGGTGTGGGTCTGCTGCTTTCCGGCCTGGGTAGGTAGCAAGCCTGAATGTTGTCCCGGGTCCACAGTCCAGAACAAGGGCCACCCAGTAGACCAATGCGGACCATAGTGGGCCCACACTTCTGTTCTCACCACCATCCCCCACCAGAGATCAGGGGTCATCAAGGCTGGCAGCTACCCATCATGACGAGGGGCGGGGTGCTGGGGGCACGCAAAGGGCAGAGCTGCCTGCCCGCACGTTTGTTCACTTTCCTCACCGTGGGTGGGGCAGGGGTGGGCTCACCGGCTGACCCAGTCAGGCACACGTCCATTCAGTGCCCTGACCTGGCCACCCTACTTCCCTGGGCTGTGTAACTGGTGCGCTGGCTGCACGTCACCCACAGCCACTGCTGCATCCTACACACTTTAGCTTCAGCTGTATGACAGTGCACTGGTGCCTCACAAGCTGGAAGGACATAATGCTGTTTCCCATGCAATGGGCTTTGGGTCTCAGAATTTGGCCCTTTGTTTTCAGGATTGTTGTTGTTTTTTTATTACGCCCTTTCTAGTGAGCATTTGTTTAGAGTTATTTGCTATAAGACAACATTATTCTACTATTTGGAGCTGATAGTATTATCTGAAAGGTGTAGCTTCTCCATTAGGGGTACTGTATTTCAAACACCCTTATAGCATTGAACAGTATATTCATACTGAATGCTCATGCCTTACATTAATTTTAAAAGGTTAATTTGCAATGAAATCACTACAAAGGGGACCCTGACTTGTTTCCCATTCACTAAACCATACAGCAAGATATGTCTACTGGCTGTGGCAGTAGGTCAAATGAACAGTGGTCTATGCACTACTCGTTATGATCCTATCACTGCACAGAAGAAATGCTTGGAAGGAGCAGTATGTAGAATATTACAGTGATTGCAGTCTAGGGATATTGCAAATTATTTTTTTAATGTAAGGCACTGCTATTCAGAGATCCAGCAAGCTGCTTGGCAGAGGGTCAGACTGGTGAACAAGCCCCTATAGACTCACATGAAAAGTAGAGTCATTTTCTTTGCCCATTACATTTGCATCTGGAATATTTTATTTCATTGCTCTATTTAAAATGTTCCTGGCCTAGCACAGCCTTTAGTACTAACCAGACTTCCAGTTAGATGGAGGCCTGAGAAATTCCTGTTTTTTATGTTTAACCTTCAGAATATCCGTTCTGCAGTCAATCTTGCTCCCACTGAAGCTAGTAATACAATGCCATTTGAGCTAGGTAGAACACAGAGCTTTAGGGTAAAAAAAGACGTGACAGTGGCCTGCTGTGGCCTGGACCTCACCTGTCATCTCTGTAGGCACCGCCAGATGTTGGCCAGGAATTGCCCCGGCCTGTGTTGGCTGCTAGCCCAGTCTCTGACCTTGGAAAACCTCCAAGGTCACAGCCTGGGCTAAGACTCACCCAACCAGGCCAAAGCAGGTTATCATGTTTGTTTGGGCCAGCAGACACGGCCTGGGTGGGGGACCACCATGGCTGACTGCCCGGGCTTGCCGTCATTGGCCAACATGACTTCCTGTCATGGCGCGGGTGGGGTGCTGGGTGCAGCACGGGGGTGGAGCTGGCTGCATGTTCCCCATTTCTCTCCACACTCCCTGGGCCTCGGCTGCAGGCACGTTTGTTCTGCAACCCAGCCCAGGCCATGTCTGCCAGTTTCCCACCCTTGGCCAGGTTGTCCCCACCCACAGTGGTCACATGTGTTTTTACTCTTAGTGGGGTAATCCAATGGCTTGCATACACCACCCGAAGGCACCACACTCAGGCCAGAACACACACGCTCATGCGTGTGGCATGCATGCGTACCTGAGCATGTGCACTCTGGCCTGAGGGTGGCATACATCGGCCGTTGGATTGCCCCCAGTGTATTTAACATACCAGTTTATTAAATCGGCTTGAAGACTAGAAACACCGAGCCAAATTCTACATATTCTTCATATTTCTGTATTTTGGTAAAAGTGTGTGTGTAATGCACGTGTGTGTGCTTAATAATTTTTAACACATCCTGTAAATGTATGCATCTGCTGAACTCCTTAAAAGAAAAAAGTGAGGAAATGGGTTGATGTGCCTTTTTGAACAGAGACAGGTTTAAGCACATGTTTAAGTGCGTTTCTGAACTGAGGACCCTGTTGGATGCGGTGCATCCCAATTGCCACTGCACTCTCATTTAGTGGGTTTATGCAGTTGTTTACTATAGTGGAGAACAGAGTTTGAGCCATTTTGTTTCAAGGACTCATCATTCAATAGCACTAGCATGCCAAATTATATTTCCTCCTCCTTAAACTTTCTCACAGCATGTCTCACGTTTGGGTAAAATCAAACTTGCTTTGGGCCCGGAAACCAGCAGCACGTGTAACCACATGCCACCAGATGTTGGCCGAGGATTGCTCCAGACAGTGTTGGGTCTAGCCCAGACTGTGACCTTCAGACAAACTCCAAGCCCGGGCTAAAGCCATGTCAAAGCAGTCCAGAGCAGGCTAAAGTGGCCGAGCACATCTGTACAGCCGCGGGGGCCACCACAGCTGGCAACCATGGCTGTACCTTATTGGCCACCATGGCTGTCCATCATGGCGGGGGGCAGGGCGCTTGGAGCAAGGGTGGGTAGGGCCGCCTGCCCACATGTTTGTTGTGCTCCTGGTTGTACCCAGGTCATGCGGCTGGAGGAACAGCTCCATGGCCATGGTCACATGTGTCCGGTGGCCCAACCTGACTCAGACCATGTCACCAGGAATTTTCTGCCCCAGGGTGGGTTATGACTAGGTGGCTAGGACTTCAAACATTTTTGATGTGGTTTGGCAAAGTAAGAACAGTTGTGAAAAGCTCACTGCTGAATAAATGGATGCAACTGAAGTTGTCAGAAGAAACCATAAATAGTGTGGTGTATTGCCAATCTTTGAGGATCATTACTGCACTTGGCATATTTTCTCTACCTCCACTTGTAAGAGAGTGCCTTTTATCTTTTCATTGTTACTTGTCCTTACCAATTTCCATATTCCATTTATGATTAATTCCACTTCGGTAGCTTAAAGCAGTATTCCTGCTTTGACTGATAATGGCCATCCATGTGCCCCAGATGGAAGATAAACTATCTTGTAGTCACTAGATCAGAGGGGCTTTGTTATTTCTCTAAAGCATGCTTTGCTTTAATGTTGTGTTAGATCTAAAGATCATGTATATTTACTGCCCATGAGGCTATTCTAGAGTAAATGGTTTGTGGATCACGGCCATAGTCTACGCAATTCATATGAAAACAAACATTTTAAGCCTGTCCCAAGGGTTCCCAAGAACTGTTAGTCTGTGGACCAACATTTGTTTGCATTCAAGGTTTTGCTGGTCTGCTGAGAAGCTAGGTCTGGAATGTTTCTCTCAGCTACAGTTCCACATGTGTTCTCTCGCCTGCAGTCTCTGTATAGGCATTTCTTCCACCTGGCACTGCACTTACTGAGTGGGAGGAGAAAAGGAAGTATGAAATATAGTACGATCACTACGCATCTGGCCTGTCAGAGGAAGGACGGGGAGGAAGTGGAGAAGCTAGCTTTTTCTGTCTGCTCATACCTAACTATGTGTGTTGTCAAGGCCAGCCTTAAAAGTGGTAGGGCAGGGGAAGGAGTGGGGTGGTTGCTGAGGGGAATGGTGGACTTTGTAGGAAGTGCTTCTCTTGGAGCCTCAGCAACAGTAAAGGGGGGGAGGCAGAATCAACACACCCACCTACCCACCCCATCCTGCCACTTCTACTCCTAGGGAGCCCCTCTACCTGTCATCACCACTGCTGCTCCTGACCAACCCGGGAGCCCAGTCATTGCCACTCTCTTAAGGGTCCCAGGGAGTTTGGATTCCTGCCCCTGTGACTGGCACTCCTAAGTTGCTAGTGGCGAGCCCCCACGGGAACAGCAGCAGCAGTGGAGAAGGGGTTGCTGGGACCCCTCAAGAGCAGTGTTGGTATGATAGCAGGTCTCTTGGGAAGTGCTTTCCGCAGGGCCTGAGGTGAATGCCCTGTCTGGCCTCCCAAGGCCAGCCTGGGTGTGGGATGTGAGTTGGGCTACAGTGTTTTCTAGCTGTTCTTATTTTTTCCTAATGGACCATGTTTTAGGGGGATTTTAAAGAACAGAAAAGACTGGGAGTCCCATAACAGCAGACATGATCCTGCAAGATGCTGAACACCTTACTGCAGAAAGTTACTCACTACCAAATTCAGAATTTTTAAAGCACCTGCATTCTGAAAAGCCAAATAAATCATCCTGAATGGTAATGAGGTTGGCATGCTTGTGGTTTTTAATGTGATTTGTATTGGTACCAATTTTGTCCATACTAAATGCAAAAGATTTTCAAACTTTGTTAAACCCGCTCTATAGAACAGCAAACTGTTTTCATTCAGTTCTATAAAATCCTATTTTCCAATTCTTTATGTAATATCTTGCCAAGTTATTGTAAAATATTTGCTTGTGAGGAGAGGCTGTGTATACATATTGATTCTTGGTAACTAAGGAGTTTTATATGTAGTACCACATTATTCTTTATATTAATAAAATGCGTTTGAAATTTAACTATTTTATCCTTTTTAAATGGTTTAAAGGATGGAAAAAGCAGTGTCATTTTTGTTGTAATATTTTCACTACGGTGCCAGAGAGTCTTACTTTAGTAGTAAAAACATAAAGGATACACATTAATTTTTAGATATTTGAAGTTTTATTATTAGTTCATGGCTAGCCAAAAAAAGTCATTTAGCAATTACTGGACCCAATCCTGCCAGTCTTACTAAAACTCTCATTGGCTTTAATAGGAGTTATGCATAATGATCAGGTTCACTGTATGCATTTGACATCAGTTTTAATTGCCCCCGCACTAGGAGTAAGGCACAGACACAAAGGATATGGGTAAAACTGGCCGCAGCTGCTTATTGAAGCCGAATTTAATTAATAACCTGTTAAGAGAACAAGAAACAGATTAAGCCAATTAAATCCAATTAAAAACCATGCATAACTGTGGATAGAATTAAGAACCAATTAACCTAACTTGAATCTTTCCCATGCCAAATTGTGAGGTAAATTAGAGTATCCTATTAATGAAACCCTTTTCATTAGAATGCCAATGAAATGCTGATTTTAATTATACGGAATTAACTTGAGTGAATAACAAGGGAGGAGGGTGTGACGAGATGATATAACTTAACACTTCAGCTATCTCTCATTCCCTGCGTTCAGTACCATAATGCCAACCATTCTGGATTGGAGATACCGGTCCAATCCCCTTCCAATGGACCAACTTGATCCATTTCCCAGAAGGACAGACGCTGCTAATGCAAACCTCGGGACCGCTTAAATCCTACCCGTATGCACACAACACCTGCCCTTCCTTCCTGTGATAATGTGGGGCGCCCATCCCCTAAATTACCCACCAGGTACACCTTGCAGAATGAACCCAATCATCTGCCCATAACCCAGGCTATAAAGCCCTTTCCAGTTTAACCCAATGGTATTGAACACCGCCACAAGTTTAGCAGCTGCGCTTGCTTGAACACCCCCAAAATCAAAACCCAATTCACCCAAGTGAAATCATTAACCTTTGGACAACCCACTCATACCAACCTTTGCAATAACCCTTTTATATTTCCAATATACATGTCTAATCCGAATTGGATAAATGCACCCCATCCTGCCAAAATAGTTCTGGCCTGTTCCATCTTATCTCCGGATGGCAAAACCAAATACCACCCAGTGGCGCTATCCATTTCTTGACTTCCCTGTTAACCTTTTTTCAGGCTCTATCCACCGCTCTAGGATTAGTAGCTCCCGGCCACCTAATCCTCTGCAACATCTCCGTGGCTGGAGATGCTCCCGTAACCAGACCCAATCCTGCCTGATCATTATCGATAGGTCCAACCCGGATCCCCTTGTAAAATCATTCTCACCCAGATGGATTAATATCACATTCGGGGGTCATCTATCTGCCCAACCCAACACTAGGGGCATAAGCTGGGGCCAAAGCATCCCTCTCCTTCCTTTCCACACAACAAAACCCCTTGAAGCCAGGCCAAGCTGCGTGCCCCAGCCAGTTGTTTGAACCCGTTTCGCTGCCCACCTGAGAAAGCTGTGGCCAATGATCCAAGTTACCTTTCTCTGAGTATTACGGCCACCTCTTAAGAAAAAGGAAATTAAAAACGAAACCATCAATTACACAGCGTCCGGACCATACCCTACAGTACTAGGAACGGGCAAGCATAAGACTTAAACACTCCTGACCACCATCTACCTGCCCTCTGAATCTCGGGGGGGGGGGGAACCCAGCCGCAGTCGCAGCCGCAGCCGCAGCCACAGATGAGGCTGTCCCAATCCTAAATGAATGGGACCTAAACACCACCCCAGACAACCCAAGTAAAACCAAGCAACATTTTAATACTGCCAAAAACTGGTAACGAGTTAAAGGCAGACCTGACTGATGCACAAACAATGATCCAGGCAAACCCGGTCTCACCTTTAAATAATTTTCCATGCATACCACCGGGCAGATAAGCGGCTCAATAGACCTGGCAAGCACCACCTTTGCGCCTCTTCCCAACTGATCAGTCTTAGAAAAATGAATACGAACCTCAATACCAACCCCAGTTATAGTTACATCACCCACTTGCAACTGCCTTCCTGACCTATCGTTCCTGGACTTCACTCACTAATTCTCATGGCCCCGAAAAAAGCCACCACAAACACAGCCTGAAACAAACAGACCTCCCCAGGATCGTGGCACACCTCCCCCAGCTTGCCTACGTCATCAGCCAAAATCTTGGGGGACAATGGGACCCTGCTATCAACCCGAACGCAGCCCTGCCTCCTCCATGAGACAATCATCGCCTTATGTCGCAATCCCACACCCCCACCAACTTAGACATGAAAGCCAAAGCAGACCACATGGTAGCTACAGAACCAGCTGCTAAACCCTTCCTGTACATTTCGAGCCCGAACTGCACCCTCTGGTCCAAAGGCATTGGGATCAATAGCGCCCAACGTCGGGCCCAGGCAAATCCTAAAAATTCCCTGATTGCCCTCTCGTATGCAAACCAAGTTGCAGAGGACACAGACCCCTTCACCGTGTCCATTAGCTCTAATTTCTGTGGCTCCAAAGCTGTCTGGGGATGAAGTCCTGATCCTTCCTCGCGAAGGGAGCAAGCTCCTAAAAGTGCCGCATCTGCAAATGAGAGATGGCATCTGCTATCTCATTCTTAACCCCCGGAACATGTCTTGCACTAAACACTATATTATGCTGCAAACACCAAAAAACAAACACCCTAACAAGGCGCATAACTCTCTTTGACTTGGAGGAAAGAGAATTAATCACATGCACTACAGCTAAATTGTCGCACCAGAATATAACCCTCTTATCCTGAAAGCTGTCCACCCATAGGTGGACTGCAACCACGATAGGAAATAGCTCCAAGAAGGTCAAATTCCTCAAAATACCTGAATCCTCCCACTGCACGGGCCATCTCTCAGCACACCAGCGACCTTGAAAATAAATTCCCAACCCAGCAGCACCAGCTGCATCAGAGTGAACCTGTAATTCAGCCTCAAGTAAGTACAACTCATGCCACAGACTAACCCCATTGTGTGTCCTCCAAAACTCTAACCAAACATCCAAATCCTCCTGCATTTCCCTTGTTACCTGGATGCAATGGTGCGGCAACGATACCGTAGTTGTCTTTAGCATATAAACGCGATAAAAAAGCCCGACCTGGAGCAACCACACGGCAAGCAAAGTTTAACTTACCAAGTAATGACTGCAGCGCTCTTAAAGTCACTTTACTAGCCACTATACATGACTGCACCTCAATCTGCAACTCAATAAGCTTAGCCTCGGGCAGCCGAGACAATTCCCTGACCGAGTCTAATTCTATGCCTAAATATGTCATCACCGATGAAGGTCCTTTGGTCTTTTCTTCTGCTAAAGGCACCTCCACCAAATTTGCAACTTCCTTAAACAACCCCAACAAGTCACCGCACTCCGGAGACCCTGCTTTCCTGATGAACAAATAATCGTCCAAGTAATGTGTCACATGACCAGACCTACGCTTCACAATCCACTCCAGTGCGGTGCTAAACTTCTCAAAGGCCACACATGGGATGGAACATCCCATGGGCATAGCCTTGTCATAATAGAACTGCCCCCCAAATGAAAACCCAAGCAGGTCAAAGTCCTTAGGGTGGACTGGCAAAAGCGAAATGCAGATTTGATGTCGCTCTCTGCCATGAGCGCACCCCTTCCACATTCGCGAANTTTCTTAGCAAGCTCCTCGACCACCTGGCTACTTGCCCCAGTGCCCCCACCGGCCACTTCCGGCACTAGTGCGCCTCCTCCACTCATGCTAGGCAGGAAGAAAACAGAATCAGCGTTATTCATAATCCCAACTGCCCCTGTCCCCAAATCACGCACTGGGGTGGGACCCAACGCACCAACTTCTGCCAACCTTGCCATAACTCCGTCCCATGTCCTCATTCTGGCCTCAAGCACCTGCAACAATGCCAAATTGTGAGGTAAATTAGAGTATCCAATTAATGAAACCTTTTTCATTAGAATGCCAATGAAATGCTGATTTTAATTATACGGAATTAACTTGAGTGAACCTGAGCAGATTGCAGCTTGCAATGCTGCAGCCATCTCGACCCTACTCCCAGGACCAGCGGGAAAGTTCCATCTCCCTCCAGACCCCGTGTCACATTTCTCATAGAGGGGGCACAAAGTCCCCCGCAGTGCACAGGGCGTTTAGCAGGGGAAGTAATATATAGTAACAGTCCTTTCATTTTATGCTGTCTATCATTTATGGTAACATCTTGTACTGCTGTAGTACCTTTTTGTCAGAGTACCACACCACTTTCTATAAGGATTAGAGAATTAGCATGCAAAATAGTCCTGGTGAGTTACATGTCATTATCTCTTTCTACAAATAAGGCAACTAAAATAACCAAACTGGCTGGAAAGTGACTTGCCCAGAACCAGGAAAAAAAGCCTTGAAACGTACATCTGTCAAGTTGCATTTTCTAATCATGTAATGAAGGGCTACAATATTTAGATTGATGGGGGACCTATAAGAACAAATAGAGTCCTGTGATGTCGCAATGCTCCCCATGTCAGAAAGCAGGAAAACCTACCCAACCACTTCACAGTGCACCAGCCGTAGACCCCCTTAGCTGTGCCCTCATGCCAGTACCTTGAATGCAGGAGACACAACTAAAGCAGAAACTCTGTGGTGGGTAGCAGCCTATCTGTCCACCTTGCAGCACTCTCTCCACTTGGTTAGTTGGTCGCCAAGCCACAATGCAAAGAAGGGAGCAAAACTAGGGGACTTCTGAAAATCTTGGGGGCACATGCCCCCTTAGGGTGTACTCTGCATCAAACTGTGGGCATAACCTACTAGATATATTATCTAGACAAGAAACCTTTGGTTTAAAAAGCTTGTTAAGGCGGCATTATAAATTATACTCAAACGTTAACATGACAGTAAAATGTATGTTAAGGCAACTTTATTAAATATCAGACCAATCTATACATTTTTCTTTTCTCATTCATTAATAAAAAAAATTGACAACTGAAATTAAGCTGCATATGTGTGGTATGGTGACTGAACAATACCTATATGTGATGAGGAATGTATACAGTTTAATTTTTCCATTGTCATAAAAAAATGATTAATGAATGAGAAAATAAAAATGTATAGATTGGTCTGATATTTAATAAAGTTGTCTTAACATACAATATTCTGTCATGTTAGCGTTTGAGTATAATTTGTAATGCTGTCTTAACAAGCTTCTTAAACCAAAGGTTTTTTTGTCTAGGTAATTTGCCCTTCTGTTGAAACTAAAGAGTTTTGTTAGTGTGTAATATTTAACAGTTCAGTTCTTCACTAGAGCTTATAATCACAAAATGGAACACGTGTTCATAAATGGTGGTTTTATCTGTAATGCATAAAAGATTTAGAAAGCTAATCAAGACAAAACCTTAGCTTCAGCTTTAAAAAAAGCAAGAAGTCATACATTGTATATTACTGATGCAAGGAACTATGGAATTGCAACTCCACAGTTGCATAATTTGAAAATGAAGATTTTTTTTTCTCTAAAGACACCATCATGACAGTTGTATTTTTATGGTATTTTTTTCATAGTCAGTCATTATCTCACACATAAACTCTCATCTCTCTCACACACTTATTCCGATCAAAACAACTCACACGCAGTCATGCACACACACTCAGTCAAACACACACTCATTCTCTCACACACAAGCTCTCATCTCCCTGTCTCACACACTCATTCAAAACAGCTCAGTCACACACACATTCATAGTCATTCTCTTGCACACAAGCTCTCCTCTCTCTCACACACACACATTCAAAACAACTTGCATCCAGTCACGCACACACACGCAAACACACACACACACATTCCCATTCTCTCTCCTCCACACTTGACTCCCATGCCCCTCTCTCTTCCCGCCCTGCCTTCTCCCACAACCCCCGTCCTTGGCTCACCCCTAGTATCCGCCACCTCCGTTCTTGCACTCGTGCTGCTGAACGACTCTGGCGCAAATCCCATTCTCACGCTGACTTCCTTCACTTCAAATTCTGTCTCTCCACCCTTACTTCTGCTATCTCCCTTGCTAGACAACACTACTATGCCTCCCGCATTGAGTCCTGTTCTCGGGACCCTCGCCGCCTGTTCTCTACCTTTGACTCCCTCCTCAAGCCTCCCTGTCCTCCCCCTCCTTCTTCCCTTTCTGCTCAGGATCTTGCCTCCTTCTTCACCTCCAAGATAGACAAGATCCGCCTCGACATCGCTTCCCACTCCTCTCTTCCCACTCCCACCCCTCTCCCTCCTCCCCCTCCTTCTCTCATGTCCTCCTTCTCCCCTGCCTCCCTTAAGGAAATCTCCTCTCTGCTCTCCTCCTCCAACCCTTCCACTTGCCCCCTTGATCCCATTCCTTCCCGCCTCCTCACCTCCATTACTCCCACTGTCGCCCCTTCCTTCCTGCACATCATCAACCTCTCCCTCTCTACTGGCTCTTTCCCTTCTGCCTTCAAACATGCCACAGTCTCTCCTATTCTCAAAAAGTCCACTCTTGACCCCTCTGACCCTTCTAGCTATCGTCCTGTCTCACTCCTTCCTTTTGCTTCCAAGCTGCTTGAACGTGTTGTCTACTCCCGCTGCCTTGACTTCCTATCCTCCAACTCCTCCCTTGACCCCCTCCAATCTGGCTTCCGCCCCCTTCATTCTACTGAAACTGCTCTCGCTAAGATCACCAACGATCTTCTGGTGGCTAAATCTAAACGTCTCTATTCCATTCTTGTCCTCCTTGATCTCTCTGCTGCCTTCGATACTGTTGACCACTCACTCTTGCTGGATTCCCTTCACTCCCTTGGCTTTTGTGGCTCTGTCCATAACTGGTTCTCCTCCTACCTCTCTGACCGCTCCTTTAATGTGTCTCTCTCCAACTCCACCTCCTCCTCCTTCCCCCTCTCAGTTGGTGTTCCTCAAGGCTCTGTTCTTGGCCCTCTCCTCTTCTCGATCTATACCTCATCCTTAGGCAAACTCATTGCCTCCCATGGCTTCCAATACCACCTCTATGCTGATGACACTCAACTCTATCTCTCTACTCCCTCTCTCTCTCCCTCTGTTCAAGCTCGTCTCATCAACTGTCTCTCTGACATCTCTACCTGGATGTCTCAACGTCAACTCAAACTCAACATGGCTAAAACTGAACTCCTTATCTTCCCCCCTCATCCTTCCTCTCCTTCCTCACTGTCAATAACTATTGATGGAGTCACCATCCTGCCTGTCCCCCAAGCCCGTAGCCTAGGCTTCATCTTTGACTCAGCCCTTTCTTTTAAACCCTACATTGACTCTGTTGCTAAATCCTGTCGCTTCTCCCTCCATAACATTGCTAAGATTCGCCCTTTTCTCTCTGTCTCGTCTGCCAAAACTCTTGTTCATGCTCTGGTCATCTCTCGCCTCGATTACTGTAACCTCCTTCTCACTGGCCTTCCCCGGTCTCACCTTTCTCCCCTCATCTCTGTCCAAAACTCTGCTGCCAGGGTCATCTACCTCGCCAGTCGCTTCGACCATGTGCAGCCCCTCCTCTCTTCGCTTCACTGGCTTCCCCTTCCTGAACGAATCCTGCACAAGCTCCTAGTCTTCACCTATAAAGCTCTTCACAACCTTGCTCCCCCCTACCTCTCTGCACTTATCGCCCTCCATACTCCAGCCCGTGCACTTCGCTCCTCCTCTGTCCCTTCTCTCACCCTTCCACGCCTTCCCTGCTCCCCTAAGCGCCTTCGTCCCTTCTCACTTGCTGCCCCCCATGCCTGGAACTCCCTCCCTGTCCACATCCGCCTTGCCCCCTCCCTTCATACCTTCAAATCTCTCCTTAAAACTCACCTCTTTCGCTCTGCTCTGTCTGACTCTTTATCCTGCTGAGCCACTATTCCTATACCTACGATCGGTTTACCCTTATCCTTGCAACATGGACCTGCCTGCTGTCATTCTCATCGTAACCAAGCCAAGTATGTGCACTTGAGACCTCGCATCTTCATGAATGTTAGACCCCTTGTCTCTCCCTCTGTTCCCCTTCCTAAGTCTCTCCCCCAGCTCCTGTCTCTCAGATTGTAAGCCCTAGGGGCAGGGACCGTGTCTATTTTATTACTTTGTAAAGTGCCAGGTACACTGCTGGCGCTATATAAATGTTTGTTAATAATAATAATAATAAATTCTCTCACACACAAGCTCTCATCTCTCTCACACACACTAATTAAAACACACACACTCTTCAAACTCACTCACACACTAATTCAAACACACCCATTATAAACCACTCTTTCTCTAGTCTCTCACTCTTACACACACATTCAAACCTACTCATGCAGTCACACACACACAGACACTAATTCAAACTCACAGACATAAACTTACATGCTGCTCACACACACTCACTTCAGCCAGCCCCTCTGCCCACTCACACCTACTGCTGTCTGCTGCTGCACTGCTGCTGGAGATCCCACTCCGCCCGTGTGCCACTGCGTGGGTACGAACGCCAGAGCCAGCCATTTCCTGGATCTGCCAGACTGGGACTACTTTCCCCAGCATGCTAGATCTAAGAAATGGCTGGCCCCAATGTGTGCATGCACGTGCCACAAGCTGCAGCAGGAGATTCATTTAGCTGCAGCCTGGCATCCTACAGCAGCGCGTGGCCCTGGCAACCAGCACAAAATTTGGGCCAGCACTCAGCAGGGAGGGGCAGAATGGCAGTGAGGCATCCAGGCGGGTGGGTGGTTGGGGTGGCAGTAGCTTCACCCCCACCACCCCGGCTGTCTGCTGCTGAGGGTAGGGGCTCAGGCAGGCTGCTGGTGATGAGCTGGTACCAGCACGTGGGGCTCCCCTGGGAGCACTACCTCGTCCCCTGGGAGCACTGCAGTAAGGCTGGCCCTGAGCGGGTGTGAGGGTTGGGAAGGTTGCCCTGAAAGGGGAGGGTAGAGACCCCTTGGAGGCAATGGCACTCACTCATAAAAATGTCCCTCAGGATTGTAGATGGCGTTTGGAAGGTCCACCTCCCCAGCCTAGATCATCATAGGGAGACGAAGTGCAATGCCTGTCCCACAACAGGGAACACACTACACACAGGTGCACACCAGACCACCTCCCACACCAGAACCAGGACCAAGGGTATGGGAGCTAGGAGGTTGGGGGGGGGGAGTGATGGGGGACCCTAGGACAGGGAAGGAGGATAGGGCACACACACAAGGGGGAAGTCCAGGTAACCAAGACGAGGGGACACGGGTTTAGGGATAACACAATTAGACACAAGTACTCTTGTGCCACATTCACTCCCTCTCACTCTCTCTCTCACGGTTCCAAGATCCATGCACAGTCACAACACCTAAAGGGTCAGGGGCCAGTGTCACAGGCTAAGAGCACTGATCACCGGTAAGGGAGGGGATTTCACAGGCTCGATTTATCCCCTGTGAACAGCAGGGAATGCTGACGCAGGTGCTCTGAGCGCTGTGGTTGGGATACAGGGGGCGTGTCCTCGACGGAGCAGGACATACCTGGGCAGGGTGGCGTGCTCTTTGTCGTGCCGCTGGGTCCCACTGCCGCTTGTGTTGCCGGTGGTGGTGTACAGCCTCCTTGTGCTGATTGTGGCGGTGCCACTGCAGCGAATCGGGCTGGTGGGGCTGTTTTGGGGGGTGCTGATGCTGTTACCCCTCTGGGGGCTCCACCAGGTATGGGCACACCGACGGATGTGTGTGGAGCAAGGATCTGACAGTGGGCTGCTGCCAGGCTCACATTGGGGAGTCTCAGTCAGCAGACTCTCCAGTCCTGGGCTCATGCAGACAAGGAGACAGGGCCCCAAGCTTTCTGTGCTGCTGCTGCCTCCAAGCTCACCTTTCACACCCCACCATGTGCCACCCACCATGCCGACCTCGCTCCCTCTCTCCCCACACACCCTCCCACTTTCCTGCACTCACTCAGCACGCAGAGGGGCCGAGAGCACAGCGGCTGGAGATATCTTCCCTGTCTGGCTGCAGATGGAGACGGGCCTGTGTCTCTCCTGGAGCCGGCATCTCCCCAGGTTCCCAGGGAGGGCAGCCCAACTACCAAAACTACTAGGGCTACCAAGTGGCTCAGGCAAAGCACTAACAGAGTTGCCGGGGAGAGCCCTGCTGCACCGTGTTTGCTGCCACACCAAAACAATGACGGGCAGGGGCGGGTCCAGCCAAGTCTGACCAATGAGGCAGCTGAAACCCCGTCAGCCCCCCCCCCGTGATCTGCCCCTGGACTCATCATCACTAACCATGTGTTTGGACTAACCATGTGTTTGTGGTTAACTGACTGTTCATGAAGGAAGACAGAGAGCTAAGAACAGTCGCCAACCGGAAGATTTTGCTCAACTGACTCCCATTGAACAGCATAGACACTGTTCAATGGAAGTTGGCTACCACCTTAACTATGTTTCTATCCAAGGAGAAAAGCAAGCCCTTATAATTTAATGAATGAAGATAAGAGTTAAAATGTGCTAGCTTCAATTTAATCATAAACCTGACTTTTATCACGGACTCTATTCCTAATAGCTGTTATACACCTAAATAAACCTCAGCTTTAAGCAAGATGAAGTCTAAAAATCTTCTTAAATGCCTTTACACAACACCTTATGCAAGAACAGGTGATTGTGCTTGAGTCGTCATTAGATTCAACTCCAAATGGGAGCACGATGACAATGGGACTAAAAAAGAAAGGGCTGGAACTGACCTGTCTAATCCAAGAAGCGAGTGATGATGTTGGGACAAAAAGAAGGCTCAGAAAATCTGAATCCTTAAAGCAAGTGTGGTCCTTTTTGTGTCTGGGGGCCACACTGACAATTTAAAACTGGTAAGTGGGACATACCCCAAAAGAGGGTGGGGGAGCAGGAGGGCTCTGCCGCTCCCCACCAAATCCAGCTGTTCAGTAGGAATCAACAGCTCCTCTAGGGCTGGAGCTTGCACACTGTCAGCAAAAAGTAAAGCTGTCCCTGCCAGCTGCTCTATCACTCTGGGCCACCACACCCCTTGCAACGGGCCACATTAATAGCAGCAATGAGGGAGCCATGGTGGTCTGGATTTAAAGGGGGTGAGGCTGCAGTGCATTTGGCCCAGAGTGAAGATTCCCCATCCCTGGTTACAAGGGAAACTAGTTCTAAGGATGAAGTTATCCTATGCTCCTTGGAGGTGAAGAAGGAGGCAAAATCCTTGGAAATAGCCAATTCTCAACAACTTGCAAATAAGGTGCTGTAGTAGGAATTAACCCAAGCTTTCTCACCCAGGCTACCATGTGAAGCATGACCTGTATTATGGTACATTGCACCATCAACTAAGGTTGGCACCAACAGAAGCTTTTATGGCAACATTTTCAGATCAGTAGAAATGGCAGTCTGGGTAGATGATGTTACAGTGTCTTTTCTGTCCTGTAGGCCTGTTCTTTTCCACACAGGAAGTCATATTGAATACTGAAGCCCACACTGCTTTTGCTTAAAAAGGAGCAGTGTGTGCCCCAACAAAAACTATAACAGACCGCAGAGAGCTGGTTGGCTGATTGAAACTCCACCCCCCTGGATACTGGGTGCTAACAAACGTGACACGGGCCCATTAGGGCCCACTTTGGATTGGCTGGGTGGTACATTAGTTCCAGGCCAGGAGATGTGGGCCCAGGAGAAACTCTGCTCAGGTTGGCAGCCAGGTCGGAAATGTGGGCCTGGATCAAAGTGGGCCCACAGTTTGTACCCAGCTGCCACCCAGCCGGGCCAGAGTGGGCGAACTGGGCAGGAACGTTTGTTCCTGGTCCCGTCTCCTCCTGGCTTGAGGGGTTGTCATGGTGCCCAGCCCTGGCTGCCTGATGTGGCAGAGGGGCAGGGTGATGGCTGGGCATCCACACATTGCTCCCTGCACCCCCCCTCCAGGGAGGCTGCAGACATATATTCCCACAGCCGGAGCTGACCTGGCCAGGGGAAGCTTTCCCTTCCCCTGGGTGGGATGATGGCAGTGCCATCATGTTTGTAAGTACCCACTGTTACGTTCTTGCCTTGGAGGTAGCCAGTCCTTATCTCCACACCTGCTCTTTTTCATGCAGTGCAGGTAGAATCATTTTAATAAGTGAGAGAGATTAAGGCCCTTTTAAGATCTACGTTTCAGGCATTCTGAGCACCCACAAGTCCCATTGATGTTAATTGGAGCTCCAGGTATACACACCATCTTTGAAAAAGCAATCAACATTTAATCACATGCAAGCATAGGTTTTGGTGAGGTTTCTAAAAAAACTGATGCATGTGCTTACTTTGCATGTAGTGAGCAGTCCCATTTACTGTTCCTTTAATGGCTTTTAGGCAAGTAGGTTGGGGGATGTAACCTGACAAGATGGAGGTGATGTTGGTGGGTGAGGGCTTGGGGGGCCTGGGAGTGGTTGAATCTCCTCTTGTTGGGGGGGGGAGTGTTTCGCCCTCCTATGGTCTCGCAGGTACGGAGTCTGGGTGTGCTCCTCGATTCATGGCTCAATCTAGAATCTCAGGTTGTAGCTGTGGCGGGGAGTGCGTTTCAGCAGTTACATCTTGTCCGGCGGCTTCGACCGTATCTCTCAGACTCTGACCTCGCCAATGTCATGCATGCCTTCATCACCTTGAGGCTGGATTACTGCAACGCGCTCTACGTGGGGCTGCTCGAGAAGCTGGCCCGGAGGCTGCAGCTGGTGCAGAATGCCGCGGCCCGTCTCCTTACTGGGGCGGGCCGCAGGGAGCACACGACACCTGTGCTCCAGGCTCTGCACTGGCTGCCTATAAAGCACCAGGCTGGGTTCAAGGTGCTGGTTTTGACCTTCAAAGCCCTTCACGGCCTGGGTCCTGCTTATCTGCGTGGTTGCCTCATTCCCCATGTGCCCGTGCGACCACTGAGATCATCCGTGGGGGCCTTTTTGGAGGTTCCCCGGGCGAGATCTTTTTCGGTGGCCGCCCCTAGGCTGTGGAATTCGCTCCTGGAGGAGGCTCGGTTGGCCCCCACCCTCCTGTCATTTTGACGTTTGTGTAAGTCCTGGCTGTTCCGTCAGGCTTTTGGCGAGGGGTAGGGGT
>QEPC01001547.1:1826964-1843532 GCA_003113815.1 Sphenodon punctatus
GTCATTGAGAGGGTGCCTGGAAAGGGGAGTGGAAGAGAGTAAGGTGCCTGTGATTGTGAGATGATAGTGTAGAGGATGTGGGGTGGGGCAAATCCAATTAGCAGGGGTGGGTGAGTAATTGAGAGGGTGCCTGGAATGGGGAGTGGAGGGGTTAAAGGTGCCTGTGATAGTATAAGTGGTGGGCTGCAAATGGACAGGTTTAAGCTTGTAAATTTCTGTAGTGGCTTGTGAACCCAATGTCCTGGTTAAGTCCATTGTTTCTTGTATCCAGCAAGCTGATGAATTTTTGTTTCCAGGCATGCCTTTTGGAAATGTGGAGGCTGCCTTTCAGGACTAGGATGGAGAGATCAGAGATGGAGTGGTCATCCTGGGATAAGTGGATGCCAACAGCAGAGTCTGTGTTTTGGTCCATAATCATCTTCCTGTGGGAATTCATGTGTTTGTGTAGGGGTTGGTGGGTTTCCCCTATGTTGTTTCCGTGGGGGCATTTGGTGCACTGGATGAGGTAGACCAGGTTATTGGACTTGCAGTTGTAACTTCCTTGTATTTGGAGTGGTTTATTTCCTTGTATTTAGAACGGACCATCCAAATACCCCGTAACAACCTACTACAATACAAGAAGAAGGAACCCTCCAACTGCACTCCTCTAGTCCTCACCTACCACTCCAAACTAGAACCCATACGTGACATCATAAAACAACTTCAACCCATACTTGATGAGGACCCCACCCTAAAAGAAACTTTTCCTGACCCCCCTCTTCTGGTCTTCAAACAACCCCCCATCTGTGTCCACCTTATCATCCGCAGCAAACTACCCAACACCGAGCACAGCCCCACTCTCACAGGAACAAAACAATGCTGGGACAAAAGATGCAAGACCTGCACACACATCTCTGTTGCTAACAACATCCCGACACCCTGTGGTAAACCACTCCAAATACAAGGAAGTTACAACTGCAAGTCCAACGACCTGGTCTACCTCATCCAGTGCACCAAATGCCCCCACAGGAACGACGTAGGGGAAACCCACCAACCCCTACACAAACGGATCCTGCGAGGTTCGAAAGCTTGCAAACCTCTGCCAAGCTAAGTTGGTCCAATAAAAGATCTCTCTACACTACTGTGTCTCTATGACCTATTTTGGGGACCAACACAGCAAACACACTCTCTCTATTACAATGAGGGCTGAGATGAATACTCAAGTGCAACAAATTTAGTGTATTCTGTTGAAATGAAATAAGAAGCCTTATTCACTTCCTGATTTGTTTATGTTTGTTTATTTGGATTCTTTATTTATTTGGGTGTGGAGGGGGGTTGGTTCTTTGTTCACTTTGGCAGTGAAATGAAGAACTAAATACAAATAAATGAAGTAATCAAATAAAGACACATAATGTAACTGATTAAATAAAGCTGCAAATTTTGCAATGGTGATAAAAACGTACAAAAGTACAAGTTACCCTTAAGAATGAAAGGCCATATCTGCTTCACCCTTAAAGAATGCACAAGCAAGCATAGACGCAAGGTTTCACAAAATGTAAAGAGAAGTGTCAAGATGTAATGACTTTTTTTTACTCAGACTGCAGCCTGGCTGGAAAGTGTGCCAATTTTTCCTGGGGCTAGGGGTGGAGTTCAGCCCCCGCCTCTATGAAGTTTGTGCCTATGCAAGCAAATAAAACAATGCCAGTAGACTAGATGAAGCAGATACTGAAGTGTCACCTAATCCAGTGGCTAAAATTAGGGGTGCGAGTGAGGGGCACTTGTTGCCAACCAAGTCAGTCGGTTTGGAAAGGAATGTTCTGTCCCATGTAGCCACAGCAGCCGGACGATGCTAGCACTCTGGCCCTGCGCCTGCAGAGATACTGGAGAGAAGCAAACTCTCTTCCAGCGCCTCTCTTGCTGGAAAGACCGCTACTAGGAGGGGCAAAGACTTCTGGACCAATCGAATCCACTTTTTAATATTCATACGCCTCTCCCAGCCAATGAGCATCCAGGCGCGGGCAGAGGTGCCGAAGATGGAGCGAGATCAAACAGAACTTTCTCACCTTGAAGCGGCCGAGTCTCTCTCTCGCTCTCCTCGTGTCCCGGCGCCTTCCCTCCCGCCGCATCCAGGGCATCGCCTCACCCGGCAACTGAGGCCGGGATGGGGAGGGCTGCCTGTGGGTGCACGCTGCGGGCCCCCGCGGGCCGCTGGCAGGAGGACTGAGCAGCAGGCGGGACTCAATGCGCTGCCATGGAGAGAAGCGCTGGGCGATGCGCGCTGTGGGCTGCGCTGCTGCTGGCGCTCTACCCCCACGGGGCGCTCGGGGACTGGATGTGAGTAGCAGGCGCTGGGCTGGGTTGGGCGGGGGGCTCCCGGCGGGGCGGGCCTGGCTAGCTCTCACCGGCGCTGCTTTTTGCAGGTGGCTGGGCATCGCCTCCTTCGGCGTCCCGGAGAAACTGGGCTGCGCCAACCTGCCGCTGAGCGGACGCCAGCAGGAGCTGTGCAAGAGGAAGCCCCACCTGTTGCCCAGCCTCGGCGAGGGGGCGCGCCTGGCCATCGCCGAGTGCCGGAGCCAGTTCAAGCACGAGCGCTGGAACTGCCTGCTCTCCTCGGCCGCCGGCGCAGCCTTGCCGCCTCCGGCAGCCTCGGTCTTCGGCTACGAGCTCAGCAGCGGTGAGTTCCCCGGGCGGACGAGCCGAGGCAGCTCCGGGAGCCCAGGCTTGGACGAGTTAAGCAAAGCAAAGTTTCTGCCTGGCTGGCTCTCGTCGTGTCACTGGTGCAAGCGGCCGGGTGGGCGCGTCCTTCCACCGCTGTTTCCAAAAGGGATCACTCTGCTTAAGCTTCCTTCCAGGCGTCTGCCCCCGCCCAACTCGCTTATTTCGCGGCTCTGCCTCTTTTTAGCTCCACATGTTCCCCAGCGCTGATCAGAGAGCCAGTGAGGGGTGTTTCAGCCTTGCCTGCTTTCCTGAGCGTGCAGTGCAGTACATGGGACAACTTGCCTGGCACCCATACTGATCCTTGAACGGAGGTCTGCATGTGTGCAACCTACTACGTTCAAATGGATTTACTCAGCCCAGTGTTATAGAGCAGAAATATGCTTGTAGTTATTGTTTCATTTTTGCTGAGTCTCTCCCCAGATCCATCCCCAAAACCGAGCTGGGGCTTTGCCCTGGTTTCAACTATTTGTGGCTAGCCACTAGTGCATGCTCCAGCATAGACAGGCTTGTTTCCAGCTGCATCAAGGCAAAGCATGGCTCATTGTGGCGACTCCTGAAATCCTGGCTTCACTGAAGTCAAGGCCAAACAAATCCCTTTGAGTTGAGGCTTTTGGGCTAGGTTTTTAGTCGAGCCCCCACTACACAAGTGGCTATAATTCAGTATTGAAAAGATAAAAAAATTATCTTCCTGGGAATGCTTATTTTAACATACATGTTCTGCTGAATTCTGGTATTGCCATTTGCCCTTAAATATTAATTGTCTGAAATTAATGACCGGTTTTTTTGGTTTTCTTATGTCAGCCATTTGTCAAATGACGAACTTCAAATAATTATGTTCGTTTTAACAGATGTTATTGCTTTGTGTAATAAAGAAAATACAAGATTTCTTGTACATTAATGTGTAAAATTGATGGTATAAATATGAACTATTTTTGCCAAACCAGAATTTAATTTTTTGAAGAAAATTGGGGTTCTAAAACTTTGCTAATTTTTGGACAAGATCACAAAACATTAAACTTTGGGTTTTGGAAACAGGTTTTTTTCCATTTTACTTTAATTTAAAAAAAAATCAAAGATGCTGCTATGTGATATTAGGTTTGATATTGTTTATTCATGCAGAAAAACGTTCTTGCGAGCTCTAATAAATATGTACAGAAAAGATTTATTTATTTTTAACTTGTAGTTTTCTGGTGGTTTTGTTGCTTTTCACTTTACTCTGAAATTAATGTAATCATGGTCTTTCCAGCCCCTATTTAGGAAAATATTGAAGCACATTCCCAACTTAAGCATGAGTAGTCCCTAGTGGGTAAAGGGAAGTGTCATGCATGCCATTTCAGAATCTTGTGTAATTATTACATTTTATAATCTCGTCCAGTGGAACTTTTCTGGGTGTTCAGAGGTCTGGTCAGTCCAGCCCATCTCTAACTGGACCTGGAGTATTCCAGTGTTGCTGTGACAAGTTTCAGCAGTACTTTGTGGACAAGATCGCTTGCATTCACCATGATTTTGGCACGCCAGTTGATGCAGGGGGAGAGCCAGAGGCAGTGGATGCCCCATCTGGTCCAGTTTTGTGGGCTCAGTTTCAGATGGTGGAACTCAGTGATGCTGGGGATGTGCTGGAGGCTATTAGGGCCACCACATACGAATTAGATCCATACCTGTCCTGACTGGTGAAAGCCAGCCAGGAGACGCTGTGGTCATTGCTGGCTGGGGTTGTCAATGCCTCCCTTAGGGAGGGCAGGATGTCGGAATGTTTAAAGGAGGTGGTGGTCCAGCCCCTGCTGAAGAAGCCATCATTGGATGCTGACTCCCTAGCCAGCTATCACCCAGTCTCTAACCTTCCATTTTTTAGGGAAGGTTATTGAGTGGGCGATGGCTCAGCAGCTTCAGGCATATCTGGACAGTATCCGGTTTCTGGATCCCTCGCAGTCTGGCTTTCGTCCGGGGTATGGCACTGGGACCATATAGTATGGTATGGGTTGTGGCCTTGGTCGACAACCTTCGCCAGGCTATGGACCAGGGTCATCAGACCCTATTAGATCTTTCTGCTGCCTTTGATATGGTTGAGCATGAGGTGTTGGTGAGTTGCCTGCAGGACTGTGCTGGGGTGTGAGGAACAGTTTTAGATTGGTTCCATCCCTACCTGACCGGGAGAACCCACCAGGTGGTCCTGGTACATCTTCCCCCAGAGACCTCACAAGTGGAGTCCTGCAGGGTTCCATCTTGTCCCTTCTCCTGTTCAGCGTATATATGCAGTCCCTGGGGGAGGTTGTGAGAGGGTTTGAGGGAATGCGCTGTCGTCAATATGCTGATGACACCCAACTCTACCTCTCATTTTCATCAGACCCAGGCTCGGTGGTCTCGGTGCTTACCCGTTGTCTGGCAGCTGTGGGGAACTGGTTGAGGGTAAGCCATCTGAAACTGAATCCCGACAAGACGGAGGTGATGTTGGTGGGTAGGGGTCTGGGTGATGTGGGTGTGATGATGGAGTCCCCGGTCATTGACGGGGTCCGTCCGACATTGGTTTTCCAGGTCCGTAGCCTGGGTGTGCTCCTCGAGCCACAGCTTTGCCTGGATCTCTAGGTGGTGGTTGTGGCAAGGTGTGCTTTCCGGCAATTACATCTTGTCCGGCGGCTGTGGCCTTATGTGTCAAGTTCTGATCTTGCCACCGTCATCCATGCCTTCATTACCTCTAGACTGGTGCAGCTGATGCAGAATGCTGCGGCCCGTCTCCTTACTGGGGCAGGCCACAGGGAGCACATGACACCTGTGCTCCGGGCTCTGCACTGGCTGCCTATAAAGCACTGGGCTAGGTTCAAGGTGCTGGTTTTGACCTTCAAAGCCCTTCACAGCCTGGGCCCTGCCTATCTGCGGATTGCCTCACTCCCCATGTGTCCATGCGACCCCTGAGATCATCCATGGGGGCCTTTTTGGAGGTTCCCCGGGCGAGACGGGTGGCCACTGATGTGAGATCTTTTTCGGTGGCTGCCCCTGTGCTGTGGGTGTGGAATTCACTCCTGGAGGAGGCTTGGTTGGCCCCCACCCTCCTGTCATTTTGNGTCGTTTCGACGTTTGTGTAAGACCTGGTTGTTCCACCAGGTTTTTGGCGAGGGTGGGGGGGTAGGGTTTGGGGGAGGGTGAGTTTTATGATTTGTTTAAAAATTGTTGATTTGTTTTTAAATGTTTTATTGTGAAATCTTGTGGTGTTTGCCGCCCTGAGCTGCCTTTAGGCAGGAGGGGCGGGATATAAGTTTTAAAGAAATAAAAATAGGCTAGACTATTGCAGCATGCTCTACATGGGGCTGACCAGGATGACAGTCCGGAGACTGCAGCTGGTACAGAATGTGGCGGCCCACTTGCTTAGGGAAGTGGGCCGACGTGAGCACATTACACCAGTGCTCCGGGCACTGCACTGGCTGCCTTTAGTCTACTGGGCCAGATTCAAAGCGGTGGTATTGACCTATAAAGCCTTATATGGCCTGGGCCCCACTTATCTACGAGACCCCTATGGTCATCGGGGGTGGGGGGCTTGGAAATACCCCAGCCCCTAGGCTGTGGAATGCCATCCCGATGGGGATCCGAGTGTCATCTTCTTTGGCCTCCTTCTGCCGGGGTTGTAAGACCTGACTGTTCCGTCAGGCTTTTGGTGAGGGAGAGGGGTGGGAGGCCTGGGGGGGTTGGGTTTTTTGTTCTGTTAGGGTTTTTAATGTTTAATGACTGTTTTATTAATGTTCTTATGATGTGAGCCTTATTAAATGTGATTAAATAAATATTCATTTTGGAAAGTAGCACACAAAATGACATGCTCAAGATGATCTGGTACATCCTAATTAAAGGCACAGTGTTTGAAACCCTGAAGTAAACCCATGCATGTAGTCCCTACTCCACACATTGACTTTACCCTGCATGTGTTCCATGGTCTAGGCCCATTGACTCTTCAGTTGGGCTATAAGTAATAACTTTCAGTCCTCTACTACCGTAAGTAATAGCATGTTAGATTGTGTCCTAAAATGTACTTGTTAACATTAACAGAAAGGTGCAGTTAATTTCTATTTCCATGTATTCTTTTCTAGGCACCAAAGAAACAGCATTTATATATGCAGTGACAGCAGCAGGCCTGGTGCACTCAGTGACTCGCTCATGTAGTGCAGGGAATATGACTGAGTGTTCCTGTGACACCAACCTGCAGAATGGTGGCTCAGCTAGTGAAGGCTGGCACTGGGGTGGCTGCTCTGACGACATTCAGTATGGCTTGTGGTTTAGTCGAAAGTTCTTGGATGACCCTACTAAGAACATAACTGGAAAAGAGAGGAATGGATTGATGGCAATGAATGTACACAATAACGAGGCTGGAAGACAGGTGTGTATTAGACTTTCAAAGCAGACTCAAATGCTTGTTAGATTAAACCACAGAAAGTGACAGTGGCAGCTGGTGTATTTTTAGGCTAGTGGAGTGGGACCACTGGGGTCTGGACTGCTGTTAAAATTTGACACGTTACTATGGAATACAGAGCAAACAAACAAACCCCACGCTGAATACAGATCTTAAGATTCAAGGCAGGACTGGCCTTAAAATATGTGCAAACCAGGATGAAAATAAATGTGGGACCCATCCTCCCCTGTAGCTCTTTCCTTCAGGGCCCTCTCCTCTGTTCAGACCTTTAATTTTGACAGGCTAGAATTCAAAGAGATTTCAGTATCTGGAAAGCACAGGCAGAGGGCAGAATTCTTCTTACAATGCGCTTACATAGCACTTTCAGTGTCCTTCCCACAAGCTGCCAGCTCAGTCGGGAGAAAATGCTTACCAGTCTTAAGATAAGCACCAGAAGCGAAATCAGTAAAGGCAGCTCTCCAACCAACTGGACTACCCTGCCTCTACAGTAGAATATAAAACAGGAGTCCTTGTGATGTACTCCTCTATCCTTGAAGGTGTGCCCTCATCTCCACTTTGTTTCCCCATGCTCAGTCTTTCAGTGCTCCAGGATAGGGACTGGAACCACATACCAGATCCAGGAATTGAATAGGGCTTTAAAAAAAACCCAGCAACAGACCAGATTTGGTCCATGGACTGGAAGTTCCCTGCCCTGGTCATAGGGTGCTACTTGGCCCCCTCTCCAGTCATGTGCAGCCCATTCCTCTGGTTTTTTTTTATTCTTAGTTGGCTTCAAAAACAGCAAGAAGGCTTCTTCCATATGGTTTGATTTTTATATTCAAGGAGATAATAAACCTCACACAGACTCTTATTGTCAAAAGTTTCAGGCTGACATGATCTACTGTCCCTAGCAGAATCCTACAGCTGTACTTTCTCTCACAGTAAGTTCCTATCCCAGACCCTGGCCAGATGCTGGCAATCAGCTGATCACTTATATGGAGACAGACAAAACTGAAGTGGGTTATAGACCCTTTTTAAACGAGACTCACCCACTCATCCTCACCCAGTGGACATGGGTTGATGCATCTTGTGTGAAAGTGGCTGCGGGTAGGTGGGCATGCATGCACCCTCCTGTGAAACACACACCTCCACTCATCGTCCTCGCATGGAGCAACTGGCAAAAAGGCAGATTGCTCTGTGCAGGGGCATTGGTGGGGAATGGATGTATACCCATTTACACCTGTACCTCCCCCCTCGCACCACCCCAGCAGCTGCGCAACCACAGACTGCCTCCCTCCCCCCCCCAGCGGCCACCCATTTTAAAAAAACCCATCATTTCTCATTGGAAGTTCCCCACTCCTGATCTATAGAATGGTCTTAGAAAATATACCAGAATTCTAGTTCTAACACTGGGTATTTTTGCACACACATTTCTCCTGCATGTTTGCTGTTACATCCTGAACTTTCTGTGTGTCTAAATCACTCACCCAGATCTTAAACATCAGGTTCTTTGAACTTCTGCATAGAATTTCTCCCAGAACTTTTGTATGTAAAAAGTTCTCCTGGTAAACTGCTTTGCTTCAGGTAGCTGTGGTCAGTTGGTTTCCGTGGCAGGCCCTTGCATCTACAGCTGTGGCTACTTTAGGCTTGTTTATGCATCCAGGAACAGCCGCAGGGGGTGTGTGTGTGTGTATGAGAGAGAGAAAGAAAAGAAGAATGCATCCAGAACTTACTTGTGGACTTGTAAACCCAGAAGATTGAAAGGCCAGCACTTTAAGCTGTGTGTAAAAATGCCCATTGACTTCAAACAACTTTCCATGGATGCTCTATGACTCCCAACCACCAGTGACTGGGTGTTTTTAAATGAGCAAGGCTGGGGGGTCACAGGCTGCTGAGCGACACAACTGGAGAGCAGCCACTTGGGTGGCGTGCGTGAGGAGGGTCGGGGATCCTAATGGGCGGCTACCAGAGTGGCTANGAAAAATGCATCCGGAACTTACTTGTGGACTTGTAAACCCAGAAGATTGAAAAATCTGGAACTTTAAGGTATGTGTAAAAATGCCCAATATGTTACTAAGTGTGTGTTCTTACTGCCAACTCTTCCAGATTGACAACCCCTTAACATACTTCAGCCATCCTATTATTCTAATCACTCTAGTTACCTGGGGGGAAATTGCTAGTATCACTTAAGTAAAAACCAAAAAAGAAACCCTCCACCTAACACATGGTTTATATCAGACAGGGGTGCTCTTATTTCTAATGGAAAGAAATGCCCTCACGGGAATTGGCACCCATTTAATTATGCCAGTTTAAAAACCGAACTTAGTCAAACATGCAACTTTCTAGTCAAGCGAATTAAAACTTCCCCTTTTGTGGCACACATACAAAAGCAAGAGGTGTCGTCATATTTTTAATAAATGCTACCTGTACAATTACACACTTAAAGAAGTCTAATCATCTAATGCAAAACAGACCCAGGTAATATAAGCATGAAGTTCTGTCAGCATAACTGAGGCAAATAGACACGCAAAAGATATCTTAAGGTGGCTACCTTAAATAGTCCTCAGACTACTTTTTACAGACACAGGAAAGATCACACGGGCACCCCACCCTTTCCAACACAACACACACACACACACCCAATAACTCCGCTCCCAAATGTTGCTACGCTGTATGCATTTGGAAATGGTGGCTCCTGGCTCTGTCTGCTAATGGTGGCAGGAGCTGCTGGAATAGTTCAGATGGGCATAAAGCCAGACCCACCCCCAACCCTAGGCAGCCCTCTCTCTACTGCCATTGACCTGAGGTCAAGCTGGGCACGAGTGGGGAACACAGAGACAGACACACGCGCATTCCCATTTTGCAGATGGGGAACTGAGGCTGACAGGTTGTGACTTGCCTAAGGCCCCACCCAGTGAGTTCATGACGAGGGCAGATCCTTGGCTTCCTTTTACAGAGATTTCAATCTCAGAACGTTGACCCCACTAGTGGATAAAGTGCTGGACTTGGACCCGGGAAGCCAGGGTTCGGATCCTGCCCTAGCCATAAGCTCACTGGGTGGCCTTGGGCAAGTCACAGCCTCTCAGCCTAGAGAGCCAGTGTAGTGTTAGTGGCGGCACTGGACTTGGTCCTGGGAAGCCAAGTAGATGATAAACATCTTATAATGGCCATTACTGTGACATTTTAAAATACAGCACAGCAGCCAAAGAGCAATTATAAACTCTTTCTTATTTAATTGGCTCGCCACAGCAGCACGGCATGCTAATTCTATGACCATTAATAAGATTTGTTCAAACTAGACAATATTCTGGTCCTGACCTAAGATATGCTGCACATGTCTAATTGAATCCAAAATAAGTGTTTGGTACTGATCCTTCTACTGAATTTAGACCAATTCCTTTTTTCATTTTTCAGGAGTGAGGAGTCAGTGTTCCGAGATTGGTCTAATCATAATTTCCTTGCTTGTGCCTATGGATTGTTAAGGGAGTGAGTGCTTAGCATTGTTCTGCTGCCCCCTATGCCTGACTTCACTTCCCAGAAAACACCTGCAAGGCTGTAGCCCAACCTCCTTCAAATCCCTCTTAAAGACCCAACTTCGCTTTGCTGTTTGTAGTGAATCTTGTTAAATTTATAAGTTGCTTATTGTTGCTTCCTGTGCCCACGAAATGGTGAGCACTACAGAGCCGCTGAGATTCACTTCAGTGTTTGGGAAGTGTTCAGCATAATGTGAATGTTACTTTAAATATTAATAATTTAGTGGCCAATGCTGTGAGTTTGTAAGGGCAATGAGCTCTGATTCAGACAAATGTGCCATTTTTTGCCACCTTTACGCACATGAGTGTCACCATGCTGGGTCAGACCAATAGTCCATCTAGCCCAGCATCCCGTCTCCAGCGGTGGCTGCTCTGGGTCACTTCAGAGGAGTACACAACCGGTCATAATGGGGGTGATCACTTCCTCATTGTCCCTTGACAATCGGAGGTCTTGTAATAGCCATTTATAGACCTAGCCTCTAAGAACTTATCTAATCCTTTATTGGACCCAGTTATGCTATTAGTCTTCACTACATTTTCTTGCAATGAGTTCCACAGGTTAACTGTATGTTGAGTGAAAAAATAATTTTATTTGTTTGAACTTCCTGCATATTAATTTAATAGGGTGTCCCCTAGTTTTATAGTTCACATTTTTTTTTAAGTTCACCTACTTCATTCTTACTTATAGAATTTTTTAAGGATTCAGAGGGACCTTAAGGGTCACCTAAGCCAACCCCCTGCTCTAAGCAGGATATCTTCATCTTATCAGCGTCACAGACAAATGCTTGTTCGATAGGTTTTGAAAACCACTAAAAGGAGATTCCACAACCTCCCTGAACAGTTTATTTCATTGTCCACCAGTGCTCGCAATAAGAAAGTTTTCCCTGATATTTAGCTGAAATCTACATTGCTCCAATTTAACCTTTTCCCTCTTGTTCTTTCTTCTCTGACAGTGGTGAGAGGCCACCATCTTTTTTTGTGGCATTCTTTCAGATATCTATTAGGTAGCACTTTACTCTGATAGCAGGTCAGCTGAAGTCAAGGCAACTTGCAGAGTAAGGTACTATTAATCGGAAACGAGGTTACAATAATCTGGACCAATGTGAATCAAAGTACCTGGACTTTGCAGAGTTGGTTTTATAATGCAAAAAACTGTGCAGTGCAGCAAAAGAAAATACACTTTAGAAAATACATGGTGCACACATGCACTGTGAGCTTGCTACACATGCTGTATTTTTTTCTACATTTCTACGTAGATAGTTTTTGTTTAAAAGCATTCCACCCATTGCAGATCCTGAAGCAGTTAACCATCTTTAGCTCCACCAGTTCCCACTGTGATGCTGGAGTTGTTGCTAAAACACACTTCCAAGAAAGTATGCTGAGTATTTGAGGTACTATTTACATACAGTAAATATTTTGCAATTTATTTGTGACATGTAGGATAAAACAAGTATTGGGACTGCTATCCAAAACAGAAAAGAAAAGCAATATTCTTGTAAAGATTTTAGCCTCCTCATGATATTCTTGAGGGTAAAATTCAAGGTCATTTACCAAGTTTCAAATCTCTAAATAGCAGATGTTGGAAAGAGCTTTGGTCTGGTGTTTTGACGCTTGCAAGGAGGATGTTTTGCAAGCTATTTTGTTATCCTGTAACCTTCCATAATAAAATATTTCTGGTGCCATGTCACTATAGAAAGAATTTTTTCCAGGGACAGTGCTTCTAGAATAATATTTCACTGGTTGTTTGGAACAGTTGTTGGTACTAGTTTTGGGAGGTGTAGGATACTCCTTGTTCATAATCTTTCCTTAATTTTAAGTTTCTTATTCCATATCTTGTCTGGGACATATAATTCAGAAAGTAGGAAGGCTCAGAGACTAAAGGACAAATGCTGTCTTCTGTCTTTCCCATGTAGAAGAAAGCATGAGGGAGGCAGCTCCATAATATGCAACCTCTGCTATCCTAAGCAGGGTTCAAACCTCTGTTGGATTCACAGAAGTGCAGCTGAAGTAACTGGAATGGAGAGACTGAGGGGATTGGGCATTTGCATTGTCCAAAGATATGGAAGTTCCAGGTATAAATTACTTGTAGCCCTTTTCATAATTGATTTTCATTGTTTTAATCCTCTGCTTTGTGAAAGTCCTCAAGTTGGAGTTGAGGTCAGTAGCAGCCAAGGCCACCGTAAAAACATTACCCCTGCAGGGTACAGTGCTACAGGGTGTAATGGGGAGCCACAGAACCCCCATATGGATATCCTCAGTCTCTGGAAGATATTCTGAGTGCTTACAGAAAATAATCTCCACAGTCTTCTGCTTCTGAAACTTAAACATCTGAAGGCAACAAGATGATTACACTTTTTTATAAGATGATAAAACTTTTTTAACAATTAGAATGTTCTCCAAACAACCAGGGAACTATTACATGTTTTGATCCCTATAGCTTGAAACATATTAACGAGGACTCCAATTCTTCCAGAACCCCTTATCTTACTTTACTAGGCCGTGCAGTATTGAGCACTTTGAAGATCAGCTAGTAATAAAAGGAACGGAACTAGACCGTTCCTAAAAGGTATTGCAAGTGTGTGTTAATGGAGTTTTTTGGCTATTGGTAAGATAGTGGCCTATGTAAAATGAGTTGGTGGTCTTGCTAGGGTTCAACTTCTAGTGGGCGGTAGTCTTCAAAAGCATACTTAGCAGTTTTGTTGACTATTTGCCGGGGAGGATTAAATGGATGAAACTTACTGAACAGGTTGTTGTCATCACTAAGTCAGGGATGATATATGTCAAAGAATGCACAGACAGGGGTGGGCAAAGTTCCCACCCACAAAGAGCATATGGCCAGTACCAGAAGCCATTTTCATATGATCCAAGTACCAGAAGGCACTCAGGTGCACACATATCTCTCCTGCTTTGTGACTAGCTGACCGAGCCAATGCTTCATGATTCTGTCTGCTAAGATTCTGAGAAGGAACTATAGATAGATATAAGGAGCTGCCTACCTGAGTCAGACCAATGGTCTATCCTAGCCCAGTATTGTCACAAACTGACATGGCAGCAGGGTTTCAAATCTGACTCTCCAGGATCCCTGACAGAGGCCTCACCCAGGCGTGCTACTGGAGATCCTGAATCAGAGATGAAGTAATTTAGTTCTTCTGAGACTCTGGTGCAATGAAGTAAGAAACAGGACCATTAAGGCAGTGTATTCAAAGGCCACACTTGAACTCCCCAAGAGCTGCTTGTAGCTCTCGAACCACAGTTTGCTCATGTAGAAGATACTTTGCTTCAGACTGAAGCCCATGTTTGAGAATGAGCAAACTATCATTTGGGAGCCACGTACAGTTCTTGGGCAGTATAAAGTCCTGGAACTGGCTCTGGTGCAGAAGATGGAATGGATCCCCTGTTGGAGCTCTTCACTCCAGTGTAGGTCTGAAAACTGATTCTCGTATTCTCACTTTTCTCAATGAAAATCAGGGTTCTCAGCTCATTCTCACAAATGACAATAAGTTGAGAATTTCCTGGATTCTCGCAAACAGCTCTCCCCAGCAAAAGATCCAGGAACGGCGTTTTGCATTTGCAAAAGGCCCTGTACACCATGTACTCACTGGGTCTTTTTTTCCTGGCTTGGCTTCTACTTGCGGGGACAGGGGAAAGCAATGTCCCCAATAAATAAATGACTGCGCATGTGCAAAATGGCTGCCATGGCCTTTCGTGCATGTGTGGCCCTTTGCCAAGATGGTGCAGGTCTCAGTGGTGCCATGTTGGAAAAAGGCAGGCAATTCTGTGGCTATTTTGCACATGCACAGAGTGGTTTTGTTTTGTTTTTTCATTTCAAGAATCTTGCGATATCTTGAACTTTTGTAAGGTCTCCAGATCTTGCTGCCGGTTCTTGATTCTTGCGAGATTCTCGTTTCAGTCCTGTTCCCGTGTGCATATGTACTCAACCGGTATGGGGGCCCCACCCAGGCTCATGGGAGCAGCTGCACCCGCTGTACCTATTTGAGCTATGCCCCAGCATGTATATTGTGGCCTATATTCAAATATACATGCACAGCAAAGGAAAGTGCTGTAATGCATGTCACATTCCAGACCTATAACTCTTCTGATTTTTCCCAGGAGTCTGTTGATTTTTCACAGCTATCCACCAGTGGCTGGGTAGTCCCATCCATATGATACATGATATTTCTTTTTGCAAATGTATGCAAATTTGAAATCCATTGGTGTTTTCTTGATGATTATGATGATAGATATGCATAGCTAATATTGTTTGAGATTCTAGCTCTGACCCCTGGAATTGGTAACCACCAGTTAGTAGAGGTGTGCATCAAGGACCCATGTCGTTTTTTGTTTTCATTATTTAAATCTTTCATTTTCATAAATATCAAAATTTTGTTTTTGCTTTCATTTTCAATTTCCATTGGTTTCAATGGAAACCACATTTTTGGCTGTAACTTTTTTTTTTTGTTAATTGTTATTTTTGGATGAAACTTGGATGGATTGTATCTCCAATGAAAGGCATTACGTGTACCAATTTTCCAAAGGATTGGATAAAGGACTCTGATTTTTATAAGCAGTTGAATTGTGTTATATATGCATATACATTAGTGACTGTACCTTTTTTTTTGTCTCCCATCTAATGTGGATGAAAGTCAGCAAGTTCATACCCCTTCCCATGTTTACTATATATGCCAACTTTCAGAAGGATTGGATAAACAGTCCTGGTAACATAAATAATTCATTTATAAATGTATGTCTAACTGTAACATCTTTTTAGTCCAACCAGTGTACATGAAATTTGGCAGAGCTGTATCTCACACCTTCAGGATCATCTCTGCCAAATATCAGAATGTGATGAAGGGTCCAAATATTATATGCCGCACACTCTTACATGTCACTGTGGTATAAGATCTGTTTGTGATGCCAGTTGGCCAGCAGAAAGGTCAACAAAATATCCTCATTCTGTGCTGTGACCATCCCATCTTCTCTCCCCCACTTGTTACTGGGAAGTTGGAAGCATCTGTTTAGGAAAGAGCCAATAGAGATTCTCTTCTGTCACAGTGCTTCAGGATGTGTTTGTGATGATAAATGGCCAGCCTAGATGTGTTAAACATGTTTCCTGATTGCTGGGATGCTATCCCCAAAGTCCAAGTTACGTCCCTTCTATGCCCACCTCAGGGCTGCCCCCTATGTCTGCCTCAAAGCCACCACCGATTGGTCCTGTAAAGCTGGAAGCATGCAGTAATTGGCCAGTGAACGTGTCTGTCAGTCTTTTGGGTTGCTCCCCATCCTCCCTCCTACAGCCGCCCTCCTCCTGCCATGCCAGCTGCCTGCTTCTGACTGGCACTGCATGTACTGCTATTTATAAACTAAAAAAACTTAAACTGCCTAACTGAGTCAGACCAATGGTCCTCTTAGCCCAGTCTTGTCACAACCTGACACAGCAGCAGGGGTTTCAAATTCAGGTCCAAATCCAACTCTTCCAGAGACTCCGGCAGAGGCCATCCTGGCATGCTACCTGAGACCTCTCCAAGTCCCCAGCAGAGGCTTCCCCCAGGCGTGCTACCAGGGAACCTGAAGCAGAGATGCCAGGGATTGAACCTGGGACCTTATACATGCAAAGCACACACTCTTACCACTTGAGCTATGGCATTATCTGAATAATTGTCTTCAAGGGGACAACTTCAATTGCTTATAAAATTGGGGACCTTCATCAAATTTTCCTGTAGTTTGACAGAGATGACACGGAAGGTGTGGGATACGTTTCTGTCAAATGTCTTGTAAACAGGATGGAATATAAAAATTAGGCGCGGGAAACCGGTAGAATCTGGTATCCGATAATGCCGGTACCGGGCGTACCGGCATTATCGGATTCGACCCGGTAATCCGGACCGGGTACCGGATTTTTTTTTGCATTGCAGCCATTTAAAAATGGCTGCAATGTAAAAAAACTGCCCCAGCAAAAAAGTTTTTTT
>QEPC01001547.1:1844181-1859475 GCA_003113815.1 Sphenodon punctatus
TTTCAATGGGGACACAGCGCCCCATTGAAATCAATGAAATAAATCCGGTACCGGCATACCGGATTTAATCCGGGAATCCGGTTTTCGCAGAACCGGTAACCGGTAAATCCGGTAGCCGGTAATGGGCCCGGGGTCCCACCACTAATAAAAATGTTACATCCAAAAATGAATTTTCAAGTTAATCTTATAACGTCAGGACCCTGTATGCAATCTTTCTGAAATGTGGCAGGATTGGTAATCTTGTGGAATAAAATAATATTCCCAGGTTTCGTGCAAATTGAACAGGATAAAGAAGTTGTAGCCAGGAATGTGTATGGAGCTTGTCTTAAAATCACAACATTCAGTTGCTTCTAAAATTGGATTCCTTTATCTAATCTTTCCAAACTTTGATAACCATAGTGCCCTCCATTGGAGGTACAATCCCCCTAAGTTTCATCAGAATTGAATAAGAAACAAAAAAAGGTATGGCCAGAAATACATTTTCAGGTTTTTCCCAATATTTCAAAAACAAAAATCAATTTTTGTTTGTTTTCATTATTATTATTTGTCATTCATTATTACAATAATGAAAAAGAAAATCAAAAAATCCATCTTTGTGATCATAATAATGAAAACTAATTGCACACCCCTACCAGTTAGTTTTTTGCCAGTTATAACTGATTGCTGTTTAGTGCTAATCCGCATTAACAGCTTTCTTGTAGCTCTCTCTTTCTGGCAGGGTTTGGAGCTGATGCTGTTGCAAATGAATAGTACAGGAGTGCTAGTCCCAGCACTGGAGAGCACCTGCAATTCTGGAAGTTTTGGGGGTGTCCCGAGGACTGACTTGTGAGCGAGTCTCTACTGTGTTTGAGAAAGATTTAGCAAAATAAGCATAACAAACAGCAGGAAAATGATAAAGGAGCTTGAAATAATGGAAACTTCTTTATCTTAACCCTACACGTACGAGATAGATGAACCATAGAACTGCTTGTGGTGGAAGATGGGGAAATTTAAAATGCAGTTGTATTCCTCTGTGAAAGCAGCAGTGTAAGTTGTGCCCTATGAATTCTGCCTCACCAATTTCTATATCAATTTTTTTCAGTTTACAAATAGCAAGACTCTACCCAGTCCCTAGTGCTAAAAAATCACTGTGGCCTCTTACAGACAAGGGCAGATATTGCAAACGCTTTTATGAGAATAATTGCATTGACTCGTATAGTTCATTTTCATAAATTGCAGGATTAGTGTTGTGTCACAATCTACATCCATAACAGAGGTTTTGCCAGTCAGATTAGCCCATCGGACAGCTATACCTGTTAAGCTAATAATAATAATTAATAGTGTTATTAATATAGCACCTTTTTGCTGAATGGGGCTTGGGGCACTTCACAAACTCAACACAGTAAAACAGTCTAAAAACAGTTAAAATCCAGTAAGAAACTATTTAAAAAGGGGAGGAAAAATATATTAAGGGGCACCAGCAATGGGTCCTCTAAAAGCACCTGAATAATAATTTTAAAAAAAAAGTTTTAAGATGCTTTTTGAAGGTGAAGAGAAAGGAACCAAGATGAATAGCTGGAGGAAGCAAGTTCCACACGAACAGGCCTGTTGCAGCAAATGCCCAATCACGTACCAACTTAAGGTGCAATGGCAAGATCCCCAAACAGTGGGTAGTATCTGAGCACAGGGTGAGGCTCCAGGAGCAGGTCTTAAATGTAGCCAGGGACTATACCATTTAAGGCCCTGAAAACCAGGAGCACAAATGAAATTGATCTTGAAATCATGCTAGTGGCATCTGTGCAAATAGGTTTAAAATGTGTGAGGTTACAGAAATGTATCATTTTTCATCAGCTGAAGAAATTGTGGTTGGGTGGAGAAGCTCAGGTGGAGAAGCCAAATGTGGCCTGCAACTTTTATTTGACCCCTTTCCAGTTCATGGATCTGACCCTGGATCCAACTCCTACCCCCACACACTAAAAAATTGAGCTCGGGGCAAGGCAGGAGAGATGAGGGCATGCACACAAGGAGAGGCGACAGATCCATGTTACAAATCCATAATCTGGAATGTCCTGATCTTGAGAGCACCCCTTAAGCACTCCTACCTTTGGCTGATATGTGGCTCTTGGAGCTTGTACTAATATTCATAGTGGTTCCTGGGAAGGAAAAGGTTCCCCACCTCTGGACTATGGTAATAGAAGATATGACTTTGCCTGTAGATTCTCTGTTACTGGTGGTACTGCATGAGATGGAACCCATCTTGTCTGTCAGAAGCGATCTTGTCTATTAAGTGAGCAGGTATAAAAATAAATAAATCCTTTTTTACTTGCAAATTGGATATGGAAAGTAGTGAGACCCAGTCACTTACAATTTTAAGATAATGAGGAGAGGTGGTCAGAAGCATTTAGGTAAGTGGAATAAGGATGAGATTTTCTTGCTTTAAAAAAGATAGCAACTTGAGTATTTCGTGTGGCAAACAAAAACATGCTTCAGTTCACATACATGCATAGTCCTAATGAGTCTGAGGCCTAAAGACAAGTGTTTGCACAATCAAGGCCCATGTTTCTACAGTGCATAGCTCATTGTGGACTCTGTATACTCAGGGTAGATTCAAGCTGTAGAGATAAATGGCTTTAGAAGACTGGAGCCTACTTCTGTTATTCCTCTGAAATGGCTCTGTGAATGCTTTGCTTGTTTGTCTTACTTGCTGCTGACCTCAACCAACAAGCAATTTCTATTCATTCATCAGAGAAGATGCAAACCCGAGCAAATATTATGGGCGTGTATATTTTTAATAATGTTTGTAGAGTTATATGCAAATGAGGTGTGGCCTTAAAACCTGGGCATGTTGTCAATGGCATCCCTTGCTATCACCAACCATGGACAGAAAGTTGCCAAGTACTGAGGACAATCAGAACTCGGGGCTGGGAAAAAAGTTTGGGCAACCCTGATATAAAAGTTCCTCATTTTACCTTCCCTGAAAACTAGCTTAACAGTAAGGCCTCACTTTATTTATTTATGTATGTGGGGACAGGTAATGTGTAGCTGTAATGTGCAACCAAAATATTATTTACTAAGCAGTAATTGATGCTGTTCTAGACACAAACCCTTAATTCTACAAACTTTCAATGTAAGACTTAGATCCTATTGAGCTTCATGGATGGAATAGTCCCAGAGAAATCAAGAGGGTTTTGCATATCTGTCTGTGAGTATCTTTACATGTAATTCTTGCCTAACACATGGGTAGGCATTGCGTTGGTGTCACAAACCCTGAAGAAACCCATGGAGTGAACACATGGATTTGTGGAGGTTTGTTCCTCGGAACATATCTGGGGAATTCCTTAGCTGAAAACAGAGCAGCTGAAAACATGCCTCAGAATTGTCTGTTCACTATCTGGGCTGTCTGTGTACCAGTTTCAGGAACAGGACTTTGTGCGTGTTAATTTCACCAGAGGAGCTACTGCCTTGTCAGTTTCACCATCAGGGCTTTCCAGCTTCACCTATTTATCCTGCTACCTGATAGGCTTCCCCTGTATGTCAGAGTCCATATGCTGGCAGCACAAACACATGTCTGCCATGGGATAGCATTGTAGTAAGTCCCATGGGGCTTATTTCCCCCGTGGTTAACATACCATGTATAGAGCCATTCTGCACTGGCAGGACAATCCTCCACCATTAGTCAGTGGGAGCTATGCCATTGACTTCAGTGAGTGGAGGACTGTATCTTGAAGTCCTCGGGACAGTGTCCTGAATGTTGTGTCTCTGTTCTGTGTGACTATATCCTGAATATTGGGGTACAGACTAGATAAGATGGAAAACCCAGAGGTAAGGTGTTTTTTTTCTTCCTTCCTTTATCTTCTCAACCTTATGGTAGCGAAGGTGTATAATTGACTTGGGTTAGTATTTGTGGGAATGTGGAAGAAGTCAGTATTTTAGAAGGGATCTGAACAAACAGAAAGGAGTTTCCTGCTGAAGAACTTGTTCTGCTAACATTTGCAATTCCTGTCAAAAGTTCTTCTAAGATCTACATATATGGTTGTTATTGACAATCAATTTGGAAACTATACCATATTCATTTGTCTCACCCAAAGGCTCATGCCATACTCAACTGGTATCAGTCAAGGTATGTTCCTTTCTAGCCTGTAAACAGTACCTGCTTTGCAACATAAGGAAAACATACGCTTCTCTTTTAAAATCTTTATTAACAATTCTGAAATGTAGCTTATTTTACACTCTTCAAATTTTGTGGCTTTTGAGAAAACTTATACTTTTCATCACTTATATATTTTTCAGTGATTAAAGATGTAATTTGTTGTTGGGGTGAATTTTAAACTTTTCCCTGAATTTCATGTTAAATGAACCAGAGCGATTTAAAGCCCTGGAGCTGATCCTCAAAGCAAGCCCCATTCACCGGGCACAGCATTTTGGGAATCGGAGCCTAAATTTTAGCGCCACATTAAACTCTCTCTTGTTTGACTATGGAGTCAATGTGGAAAAGCACATAGCATAGTTGTGTGGAAACACTACCTAACTCTTATCTCTGTCATACAGACCAGCATGCTTAGAGAAAATGCTTACTTCTGCGTCGAACTGTGTCCACGAGAGATTGAGTAGCAATCACAATGTGTGCTAACTAACATGACACAGGCCTGGGCCAGCACCGACCCTGTGTGTCTGTTCCGGCGGCGCCAGATGTGGAGTTGGCAGATTGAATGAATCGACTCATGGTCCAGCTTCTCGAGCTGCCCACATGGGGCAGAGCTAGGTGACCCGGGCGGGCACTGGTTGAAGCATGGGGGGTGGAGCCAGCCCCGCCATGTATTGCTCCCCGCACCGCTCCCCAGCCGGGTCAGGTCTGGGGAACGTTTGATTCCGTTCCCCGACCTGACTCAGCTGGGGGTGACCATCCCACCCCTGCTGTGGCTGCATGCTTGTTTTTACCCACTGGCTCTCTGCTAGAGAACTGAGCTGCATCCAAGATGTAGGAAGTTAGTGCTTTGATTAGTCGGCACTTTATAGCCAATATGCATACTCCAAACCAGAGTCTACTTTGGATCCAGTATAGCTTTTGGATCCAACAAACGTTTGCTGCAGAAGATCAATTAAGGTAGCAGACACCCTCGGTTCTGCAGATTATATTGTAGGTCTTGCATCTGAAAATGGGTTCAGGCTGAGAATTCAGTATTTTGTGCTCAGTGAAAATACCTAACCTAATAGTTATCTCCATTATAGAGCTTGATCCTGCAAATTTTGCAACCTTGTGGGAAGTTGTCTACAGGCACTCACACTGGCACCTCTAGATCCAAAAACTCTCAGTCTGTGTAGCTAGCTACCATATGCAACCATTCCTGCTCTTTCCTTCCATTCCAGAACAAGGGACATTGTAATCTAATTCCACCCAAGAGGCAGCTGCACTTGAGTGGTGATGAAGTAATTTTGTATCTGCAGTTTCTGTGTATTGTAGGATCCAGCAGGCTGAAAAGTAAGAAGTAAATTTCAATTATTGTTTCTAAAATGTGGACAATTTACATTGGGTGTAAACGGATGGATGTGGAGGCTTTCCATCCCTAGCACTGCTTGGGGGTGCACCCTGTGTCTGCCCGCTTCCAGCCTTATCTGGATCCACTTTAGATGGACTCAGCAGTTACCCCAGTTCATGGTCCATCCATATGGTGCCCCACCCCATAGAGTTGCGGATAATTGCCTGAGACTCTAGGCTGGTGTTGTCTGGGGCAATGTCTGGCCAGGCGTAGATAGTGTCAGTCTGCCCCACAGTTGGACAGCAACTCCACTCCAGGCGTGCCCTGGGTTTGGCTGGCCCTCTCCGCTACCAGTGGTCAGGATGTTCTGGATCGCCACTGGTGGGGCTGCCATGGGACAGTTCAACCTGCTCTATCTGCACAGCTGGTGGGACTGGCCTTTAGATGAACCGGCCAAACTGGGGATGAAGCGGGCTGGCACAAGCAGAACTGGAGCTGTTTTCTGTCTAAAGGCAACTATTGTCTCCCCAATTTGAGGTGTGGATACCTGGGACCTCTGACAAACCAGGAATTGTCCAATAACGTTCTTCGTCAATAAGAAGCGTGGTTGAATTGAGCAAAGTCTGAATGGGATTTTTTTCTTTGTTTTTCAGGCTGTTGCAAAGCTGGTGTCAGTAGATTGCCGTTGTCATGGCGTTTCTGGCTCTTGTGCTGTGAAAACATGTTGGAAAACTATGTCTTCCTTTGAAAAGATTGGCCGTTTTTTAAAAGATAAGTATGAAAACAGCATCCAGATATCAGCTAAGCTGAAAAAAAGGATCCGCAGAAAAGAAAAGAGCCAGCAAAAGATACCAATCCATAAGGAAGATCTGCTCTTCATAAACAGATCACCTAACTACTGTGTAGAAGATCAAAAATTAGGGATACCTGGGACGCAGGGAAGGGAATGCAACCGCACTTCTGAGGGGCCTGATGGTTTCAACCTCCTCTGTTGTGGGCGTGGTTACAACACTCATGTGGTCAGGCATGTGGAAAGGTGTGAATGCAAGTTTGTCTGGTGCTGCTATGTACGTTGCAGAAGATGTGAGAGCATGACCGATGTTCACACCTGTAAGTAAAATCATGTGCTTCAAAAAGCTAAGAAAAGGCAGCATGCAAAACAGGACTTACTTTTCTCTAGTGGGTATGCCAAGTGGATTAGCCTCTATAATAGAGATCCTCAATTCAATTAAAAACAGAACTTTGGGAATACAGGAGAAAGGGCAAATCAAAGCAAATGGCAGCCTGCTCAATTGAGTGATGGAAGTAGAAAAGAAAGGTTCACCAGACAGTCCAAATGGATGAAGGACGCACTGGTATATGTAACTCAATGGTTAACAATGGATATATATTTCAAATCAGTTAAGACATGGTGAAGTGCCATAGCAGTTTAAGCATTGACAATATCTACAACGGAGAAGTGGGTACTGTTTGGATCTTAGGCTGAAAAATGTGAGATATCATTCCTGCACATTTAAGTATGAAAGTATTCAGGGGCTGGAATTATCCATGCATGTCACTGAAAGAAATATGGCCGTGAAGCAGTAGTGCTGAGTATTCAGCATTTGCTTAGCAACTGCAGCTTGGAGAAACGTCCCCAGTGCTCAGCAGTGGGTGCAGATCACAATGAGGATGTGGAATATGGTTACGCTGTGTGGAGACTCTACACATCCAGTCCATAGACACTGACGTACATTCCAGTGAATGCAGGCGGGTTACATAGTAGTGACCAAATTTTGGCTTTTCACTTATTCCTACTCAAGTGCACTTAAGAGACCCGAGAAGAGGGGAAGTAGTGCATCATGGCGTTTGAAAGAAACCGTATTGCTTGCAGGCAGCTCTGCAGTGTGTCATGTCAAGCATTTGGGCATTCTGGATAGCTCACCAACCTGCAGCCTCCCCATCCTTTTTATTTCACCTTTTTTCTGGATATGATGAACTACAAAGTGCTGTGTTCAGTAGTCCTGCTGGTGGCTCACCATTGTTTTCTCAATCCTCATCAACATCCCATGTGGCACTGAGCTGTAGACAAATCCCCTTTATAAAGGGAAAAATGCAAAATCTGTTTGTTCACCTTTTCAGATCACTTCTCGGCCACTGTGGTTTTAAAAAACAAGATCAGATGCACAATGCATTTCAAAAATTGGCTCAAGACATTAAAATATTCAAATTACTATCATTGATAACATTTTAATTTTTGGTCCAATGTTACTTTACTTGCCATGAAATGTTTATTTGTAATTATTTTAAAATAGCTTCTAAAGCTTTGTAAGAAAACAAATAAAAGTACAAAGACGTAGTATTTGTTTTAAAAGGACAAAGATGTAGTACTTTTGATAAGACCAAAAGTTTATATTTTGTAAATGTTTAAATTATGCAAGTGACATAAAAGGTTTTAATAGCGTATTGGTGAAATTCTCAAAACAAAGTAAGAGACTGAAAGCTTTGAAATCTGCAGATTTTTAACATTTACACAGAGACTCTGACACTACTAGTCAAAGGTTTGAGAAACAAATCGCATCCTGGGCAAGATTCTGAGAGCTGCCTAAGTAATTTGGGTGCCACCATTTAATACTAAGAGGAATGTGACATCCATATCTTCTACGTACCCTTAGAATAATCTATGAGATTTTGAATTTAAGAAAGTCGGAATCCAAGGAAAGGGCCTGTTTGTGGCTTGCATTTTTTTAAAGAAGTCCAGCACAAACATCTTAGTCAACTGAGGAAGGGGGCTAGGGTAACAATAAGTCGTGTGGATTGATGCTGCGGTTACCAACAGGGCCATCAGTGGAAGTAAGGGGCTAGCTAAGACTGCTTGCAGACAAGATGGGAGGAACTACTGTCATAAGAAATAACGTCAGGAGTATTGCATGAAGTTCCACTCGTGTATATCATTTTTGGTTCATATGATTAGCCAATTTTTTCTGCTGTGATTTTAGTGATGGGAGATAGGGTTGGAAATCATGGTGGGACTGGTATAATCACATGAAAGAGGCGATGCACATGAGCAGAACTTGGTGCAAATTCTCCTGATAGGATTTATGATGATGGAAGTCCCTCTACCCTCCTCCTGTCTTGCGTGCAAGTGGCCTAAGTTACTGCAGTGTGTTAATTTCCCTGTATCGCATGCTGTCGTCACTCTGTTCTCTTTCATCCCAACATACACCTTAGTATGCTGCTTATACCAGTTTATCCAGCTGGGGCCTCATAGGCAAGTATAAAGTGCCAAGCACAAAGCCTGTGCTGGGGCAATTACTCCTTGGCTAGATTTAGACAGCATAAAGGAGCCAGAGTAGATGCTCCCTCTGGACATTTTCCAAATAAGAATGTCAAGGTTACTGATGCTGGACCCAGGGAGACAATGGGGCTGTTGCTGGCGGGGGTGGTCAGTGCCTTCCTCTGGGAGGGCAGAGTGCCGGGCTGCCTCAAGGAGGTGGTGTTGTGGCCTCTGCTCAAGAAACCATCGCTTGATGTTGACTCTCTTGCCAGCTGTCGACCTGTCTCTAACCTTCCCTTTTTAGGGGAGGTTATTGAATGGGTAGTGGCCCAGCAGCTGCAGGGGCATCTGAACCACATCCGTTTCCTTGACTCCTCCCAGTTGGGATTTCGTCCAGGATATGGCACTGAGACTGCGCTTGTGGCCTTGGTGGATGACCTGCGCCAAGAGTTAGACCGGGGTCGGTCGACCCTGTTGGTGTGTTAGATATTTCGGCTGCATTTGATACCGTTGACCATGAGATGTTGGTGACGCGCCTGCGGGACTGTTCTTGAATGGTTCTTCTCATTCCTAGCAGGAAGAACTCAGCGAGTGGTACTCGGAGAATGTTTTTCGTTGTACTGAGACCTCTTGTGTGGTGTCCCGCAGGGTTCTGTCTTGTTCCCTCTCCTGTTCAACATGTATATGCAGCCACTCAGTGAGGTGATTAGGAGGTTTGGCATGTGATGTCATCAATATGCAGATGACACCCAGCTGTACTTCTCTTTTTCAACAGACCCAGGCCTGTCTCTTATACACATCTAGATGTGTATAAGAGACAGCTCCTGTTCAACATGTATATGCAGCCACTCAGTGAGGTGATTAGGAGGTTTGGCATGTGGTGTCATCAATATGCAGATGACACCCAGCTGTACCTCTCTTTTACAACAGACCCAGGCCCTGCAGTCTCTGTGTGTACTCGGTGTCTGACAGCTGTGGGGGACTGGATGAGGGTCAACCGACTGAGGTTGAATCCTGACAAGACAGAGGTGATGCTGGTGGGTAAGGCAATGGGGGTAACGGCCCCTGTTGTGGATGGGGTCTGTCCCGCGGTGGTTCCCCAGATACAGAGTCTTGGGGTGCTCCTCGATGCGCAGCTCTGCCTGGATGTCCAGGTAGAGGCTGTGGTGAGGAGTGCCTTTCGCCAATTACATCTGGTGCGGCGGCTTCAGCCTTATGTTTCAGACTTCAACCTGGCCACCCTCATCCATGCTTTCATCACCTCTAGACTAGACTATGGTAACGTGCTCTACGTGGGGCTACCCATGACAACGGCTCGGTTTTGACCTATAAAGCCCTAAATGGTCTAGGCCCGTCCTACCTGCAGGACTGCATTGCCCCCCGGGTGCTGGACTGACCCCTGCAGTCGTCCGGGGGTGCCCTGCTCGAGGTGCCCCGAGTTTTCTGGGGGGCTACTCAGGAGAGGGCATTCTCGGTGGCCACGCCATGGCTGTGGACCTCCCTTCCGGTGGGGGTGCGGTTGGCCCCAGACCTCCCCTCTTTTAGGAAAAGTTGTAAGACCTGGCTGTTCCGCCAGGCATTTGGTGGGGGAGTGAGGAGAAAGGGTAGGGATGGGGGTGGGGTGGCGATGGTGGTGCTAAATGTCGCCCTCCTTTTTGTAGTTTTAAAAATGTTTTATATTGATTTTTATTTGTGTGTGTTATATTGTAAGCTGCCCCGGGCTGCCTCATGGCAGGAGGGATGGGGTATTAAATGGAAAAATAAATAAATAAAATAAAATATACTACTAGCCTTACCTTTGAAAAGGTCTGTCCCCCAAGGCCTACATGTCACTTAAACTTCATTTTTAGAATGAATTTTACATATTGAATCAAAAATGGGTGTTCTGATTAATGATAAATATGTTTAGCTCAGTTGTTTTCCTGGACTCTGTCTTATCTTTGTAAGCATGGAACAGTCATTCGTGAAAAGGAGCAACGCTGAAAAATGCCAAGGTCCACTTTTAAAAGGACCTCTGTTTTTCACTGAAACAGTCATTATTTATTCCACTTTAAAAAAGAAGAGGGAAGGCTTTAGTATTGCTGTTGGCTAAATTCATCCTAAGTGCAAAGTTCTTGACATCAGTGGGGAGTTATCATAATTTGGCCCCTTTTGCTTACATGGTAATTGCATCATATTCTTTGATATACTGTATTTGTTGGTAAAGGGAGGAAATTATCTCCTTTCCAAGTGCCATTCCTGTTGAAGAATACATTATATCTCTTGTAAGGCAGAAACCCTCAACAGGCAAAATGCCTGGGTGGGATGTAACTTTTCAGTACCTTACCTCCGTCCATAGTGTATAAATAATGCACAGGAAAAAGAAACTAGGCAAAGATCAGTGCTGGCTAGTCAAAGCACTCGGAATAAAAAAGAAACCTATTTGGGTGGAAGCTTTCTAGGTTAGATACTCAAATCTCATAGACTTCCATTAACAGTTTGGTGCATAACTCTCTAGGCTCCTTTGGAAACCTCCACTTGGAATGTTTCCATGGCACTTACCAGAGTGCCATGGAAATGCTCCACAGTGGCACTGCTCATGAGTTGACATTTGCTAATATAAGTTCCTTAGCTACAGCAGTTGATTCATATTCCAAGTAGAGTGGTATGTCTGATTTCTTGGTCATCGCAGCATGTTTATTCTTGGTATATTTGCTTTTTAAAATGTGCCTTCATTAGGTGCTTTTAGAGGAGATGCAACCCCGCATGGCCAGTCAGGAACCACAGAGCCCACCGCCCATCTGAAGGTGGAGCGGAGGAATACGTGCGCCCATGAGCCACAGAATACCTACTGATGGCCGCTCATGGAGTGTCTGTGGGAAATCGAGTGCTTCAGGTGGGGCAAGCCAAATAGCTCTGTGTCAACAGCAGCCATGGAGCCCCTGGCCATATGTACTGGGGCAGCCAACCATGCTACAACAGCCCAATCCACTGCTCTGAGGCATTGTGGGCCGGGGACCTGGCCTTTGCAAATCACAAGAACTGACCAGGAGTGCTGGGGACCCCAGGTTCCCCAGTGCTCACACTAGGGACATGTCAATTACAAAGGCCAGCCCGGCCCACTTCCCCTTCCCCCATGGTTCATTAGAGGGAGTGCATGGCAGCTTGTCTCCGTGGCCGGGGTAGCCATGCTGGGAGTTGCCTCTTGGAATCCCTTCCCCTGTGCTCCACCTCAGCTCTTTCGCCCCACCCCCACCCCCCCTACCACCGTACTCATTTAGAAGCACCTACTTTATTGGCAGTAATCACGCACTTTCCACTTAATACTTCAGTAACTTTTTATGAAACTACCATCTCTGATGCATTGCTTTAACATGGGCTCTTAGGTTTGCAATTCTGAAAGCTAAATGTAATTCTTCTACATGAAGATGTCAAACTTCTCCCTAGTGTAACTGCCTTAGAGTGAATTGAATTTCACCAGGATGGACTATAATTTAGTTACTATGGATAATTCGGGTTAAATTATAAATGACTCTGGTATTAGTCTCATAAGCAAAGACCTGTTTTCCCCATTGGCAGCAATGGAGGAAATTCAGTGAATGCAGGTCCCTGTTCATAGGCAATAAGACTGGTTATGCAGCTGTGAAAGCTTTGCAGCGCAGTAGAAACACGATTTATTTTAAAGATAGCTAATCACTGTGATCTGGAGCACTCTGCTCAGATCTAGGATCTGAATTTAAGGCTGTGATACAAAAACCACTTCTTCTGGAGTAATCCCATTGAAGCCCAGTGGTTTTGGATTGTGGCCTGAGTGTTTAATCTAAATCGATTGCTCTCCCTGTAGAGAAGCTAGCATTTCGCTTGAGTGCCACACAAAGCACTACAGTCAAATGAGGATATCCAGAGTTACTTATCTTCAAAAATTGCACAAGTCATTTAGAAACACTAATTGAATAAATCTGGTATACATCCAGACGTTTATCACCAATTCAGTGCCAACGTCTCATGAAATTACACTAAACTCAGACTAGTAACCACAGAAGCAAATTCTGACACGTTACTGAGATGAGAATCTGGCTCATCATTTAGGCACTTCTAGTGCAGATTATAGCCAAGAAGCCTGTTAAGGAGTTGTCTGGTTGTCTGCAGTATTAAAGATTAACCATATATCAGACAGAGCATTTTGGTATGGTATCCAGTTTGCAGTGTGTATGTATCAAATATTTATTTCTTTTTAAAATGTCAATGCTTATGACCAGGCAAAACATTTATCGTCTCTTTTCCAAAGCTCTGAAAATTCATTCCTTTGAAGAAGGGCGCTGATCCCACCTAACAACAATCCATGGGAGTTCTGACACAGATTTTAAGAGATGTATGATCAAATCCTAGGAGAAAATAAAATGAGTGCAATGTCTGCCTGGAGAGGAATGCTTTCTGTTTGTACTCTCAACAGCAGAGTAACAATGTCATGGCTGAAATATTCCTTCCCTAGAGTAGTCTGCGTTGCACATGGAGAAATGAGATGCTAAAGCAACGTAATGGCAAATTTTGATTTAAACAACATTTAAAGGGTAAATGCATTGGGTTATTAGAAAATATATTTTTCATATTGAGAACAGGCTCCATCTTTGTTTTTAATTGTAATTTTAACTGATTTGGGAATATCATAAAATCTTAGGCGTGTTTTATGTTCTATTTGTATTTGGTTAGGTCACCGGTGTAGACTTTGGTGCACATTAAGGTATATATGAAGAAGGCTGATTTACCACCTCCCGTTCAAAACTCTCATCTGACACAAACATATCCCACTCACTTCATTGTCACAATGTCCAGATTACGTATCTTTACTTCAATGCACTATATCTCAGCAGAGCTTGCACTTTGATGAGTGGACTGGTTTTGGAGTTGGTCTTTAAAACTCCCATTGCAAGAGTAAAAATAAATTCTTATATAGCATGGAAAATATAGGCTTTGGATATCTATTATGTTTTTAGTCAGAGTCTGCAAGAATACAGAGCTTTAATTCAAACCCTGTAGATAAAAAAACCTTAGTAACACCATTTGAAATTAAGTTTATGGACGTGCTGCATAGTATGAATGGGTGAAAAGTTTAAACAAAAATGCTTTTGGAAACTAACTAGGATATCATGGCCATGCCATTTCCTAGTTTTATCACCCTTCACAAGTTAAAGCATTGAGCCCCCATGAAAACCCAGCAGTAAGAATCAATAACCATCCTTTTAATCAATATGGAAACAAAGTGCTAATATGCTACATCCTTATGTGATGAGAGAGAGAACTTTGCTCCTAGTCACTTGTATTTATTAAAGATTCTAGGGCACTTTAGCAAATTCAGGGGTATGAGCCCCTGGCTTTCTGGTGAAATTCCAGTTTGGATAATTATATTTTGCCCATCTAAACTCACTCAGAGGTTTTGACTGGACATAGCATTCTTCATGTTTTGTCTTAAATGGTTGCATAGTAGTAGTATGAATTGCTTAGGTCTCATTGAAGTTTAACATGAGATTTGTTGATTTCATTTTAACATAAGATTGACTCCTCAAAAAGCTGCTATGTATCACTAGAAAGAAATCAGTAATTTACTAAAGGTGAACATTTCTGTAGTATGTATATAGTTCCAGATGTTATCACATTGCTCTGCACTCACCTCCATTCATCTGTTCTGTGTTAATAAAGCTATTTATTTATTTATTACTCAATCCCCAGCAGTATGGTTGTGCTTAAGTAAACTGAACCAATTACAGTAGATGCTCATTACTAGCGATATTTTGTGTTGCTTCTAAGCAGCTGTTGCTGCTACAGGGAAATGACTTCAAATTGATAGCCTGTTTTTTCTGATACATTAAAAAAAAAGTATACACTATATTAGTTTTTTTTCAAGTCAGAGCATTCTGTGCGTTTATACCCCCCCCCCCCCAAAAAAACAACAACAACCCTTCGTGTTGCTGTCATCTACCGCCCCCGGGTTCCCTCTCCTCTTTTCTCCCAGACTTTGAATCCTGGCTCACCCTCTTCCTCTCTGATGACACCCCCGCTCTCATTCTTGGTGATTTCAACATTCACATCGACACACCTTCCACATCCTCTTATCTCCCACTTCCTCTCCCTGACCTCCTCCTTTGATCTCCGACTCTGGACCAATTCCCCATCCCATACCGACGGCCACTCCCTCGACCTCATCTTCTCACGAAATTGCTCTCTTGCTGACCTCTCCTTTGATCCCTGCCATAATTCTGATCACTTCCTTGCCTCCTTCAGCCTCTCCCACCAACCCCCCTCTCTGTGCCCCTTCCGAATAGACAGGCCATTACTGCCATGGAGTTTGCCTCCTCTCTATCCCCCCACCTCCCCTCCGTTTTCTCCTCCTCCCCTGACTCTACCATCTCCGCTCTCAACACCTCTCTCTCCTCAACCCTTGACTCTTGTCCCCCTCTCTTCCTGCTCCATCCGGCCCCCAAACCCCCGCCCCTGGCTCACCCCTAACATCCGCTACCTCCGCTCCTGCACCCGGGCTGCCGAACGCCTCTGGCGCAAATCCCACTCCCTCCCTGACTTCCTCCACTACAAATTCTCCCTCTCCTC
>QEPC01001547.1:1860697-1880873 GCA_003113815.1 Sphenodon punctatus
GATTCGCCCTCCATAACATTGCTCGGATCCACCCCTTTCTCTTTACCTCCTCAGCCAAAACCCTTGTTCATGTCTTGGTTATCTCTCACCTCGATTACTGCAACCTCCTCCTTGCTGGCCTCCCTCGCTCTCACCTGTCCCCCCTTATCGCAATCCAAAAGTCCACTGCCAAGGTCATTCACTCTGCCCGTTGCATCGACCATGTGCAGCCTCTCCTCTCTTCACTGGCTCCCCCTTCCTGAATGTATCCTGTTTAAACTCCTGGTATTCACATTCAAAACACCCCACAACCAAGCTCCCCCTTACTTCTCGGACCTAATCTCCCTACGCACTCCTGCACGCGCTCTCCGCTCTTCCTCTGTCCCCTCTCTCACTCTCCCTAGTTTCTCCTGCTCACCTAACCACCTTTGACCCGTCTCCCTCGCTGCCCCCTATGCCTGGAACTCCCTCCCTACCCACATCCGCCTTGCCCCCTCCCTCCACTCCTTCAAATCCCTCCTCAAGACCCACTTTTTCCTTGCCACCTTTCCCAATGCCTGCTAGTCATTCCCCATATACTTACTGTCTGCCCTCCTCTGCAAACTGCTGCAACCGACCGTATTGTAGCCAAGCCAAGCACACGCACCTGAGACTTCACATCCACCTGAATGTCTGTTTGTCTTCTCCCATCTCTCCCACTGTCCCCACTCCCTGTCTCCCTCTCCTTGTCTTTTAGATTGTAAGCCACAGGCAGGGACCTCGTCTATTTCTATGTTCTGTACAGCGCCAGGCACATGGCTGATGCTATATAACTGTTTATAATAATAATAACCGGCAGTTGACTCTGCTCTCACAATGCTTGTATTGGAACATTCCCTTTCCACTGCCCATTAAGCTTTAGGCAATACAAGGCTGATATATATGCCCCCCAAAATCAGGGCTAGGAACGTTTCTTTATTATTGTATACAGATGACTCTGTCCTTTTGTCTTTATCCTGTTTGGGCCTCATCTGTCTGCTGTCACCCTGTCTCAGGAGGAGGGTTTGCAGATCAATTATGACAAGACTAAAGTTATGATGTTTGTGCCCAGTTTTAGAAATCATACTTGGAAGATCAATGGATATAGACCAGAACAGGTCACGCTTTTTAGATAGTTGGGGGTACTTTTTTTGGCCACTGGGTTTTGGTTCCACTGTATTAAATATCTGTCCAAAATAGCCATGTCATCTACATAACTAATTTTGAAATTTTTCCATCTGAGGGGTGTTGGTTTGGTTAAGCCTGTTTTAAAAGGCTGCCCAGATGGTTATCCCCCAATTATGTTGTGGGGCCCCTATCTGGGGAGGGGGTGGAATAGTGCCTTGGGAGATTCCTCAGAATAAATTTCTGAGGATCCTGCTGGAAGTCTCCCCTTTGACCCCAGCAACCTTACTGTACCTAGAGCCAGGCAGAAGATCTGCAGCCACTGCTTTTATCAGTTGATTTGTTATTGGTTAAAAGTTCGTTGTTGCCAGGAAAAGCAGAATAATCCCATTAGACATAGGACTGCATGGTTGGAACAACTGGAAACTAACAGGCTGCTAGGATTTTCTTTAGATTATTTGGCTTCCAGATCGCCACGTGTGGCTAAAAGAATGGTGAAACAAGTTCAGGATCTAGAGCTCCAGATTATAAGAACTCATGTCTAAGATTGCCCCATTTATAGAAGTTCTGGTTCCCAGGCAATGCAAACTCTCCCAGATACCTCAGCCCTCTTAGTGCCAGCACGGAGTAAGGCCTTTATGAGTTTAAGATTGCAGACAATTAAGACCATGGCGGTCCTAGATGGACATCAGGCAGTTGTCTATTCTGATAACTACATGTAGTATAAATGCTGTAGAGGATGTCAATCACTTTCTTCTGCATTACCCCTTGTATGTTCAGCCCCGTAAACATTTGTTCAGTGCCTTGGGTATAGATCCATCAAAATCATCTAGTCAACTGATGACCGCTTTGCTGAATGATGCAGATGAGTTACCAACGCAGTGGCTTCATTCACGATATCTACTGCTAAACTCTGTGCACAGACACAGATCAATTTGAGATTTTGCCTGTAATTATGGTGTAGAAGCTAATATTGTTGGTTTATATTTTGTTTTGATATTTGTATTTATTGTTTTGATATTTTGTTTGTAATGGCCAGATGGTTGATACAATAAATTCCTATTCATTCACACAGGGCTGATAAGCCTCTCCCTTCACACAGAAGACAGCTGCACTCGCCTGCCCCTGCTCATTTTGTGGATTGTGTCTTACGTTTGCCATTTATAAATGTTTCTCTAAAGCACTTACTGGGTTGTCATTACCGAGTGAACAATTTGTGATAGAATGTTCTCCGCAGAACTGTTGCTCATGAAGCGGCTGTTGCAGATCATTATGGATACTTAATGACTTCTATGTGGCAATGTTGGCCCAGGACTCACCACACATGTGGTCCTACACCACCAGATATTGGCCCAGGACTGCTCTGGAATGAGCAGGTGGCTGGACCAGAATGCACCCCCAGCCCATTCTGGGTAAAGGGTTGCCCACCCAGGCCAACACATCTATTTGGCCCTGCTATCCCCACCTTAGGCTGGGGCCTACTTTAGTCAGGTGCCACAGGTCATTGCCATGGAGGCTGCTCATGGGGAGGCAGGGCTGCCTACTAATCGGTTGGGGCCCCACACCTTCCCGGGTCATGCACGTAGTGGGCAGCAGGCATGTTTATTAAATGCTACCCATTGAGCTGGAGAGGGGCAGCTGCTGTTTCCCACTCTAGACCAGGGAGCCACCACACTGCTCACGTCTGTTTTCACCCATTGGCCACTCTCCACCCCGTGCCTTTGTCATAAGAAATCACCAAGAAGTTACTGTTCAAAAACAATGCCCTATTCATGGATCCACAAAGTTTAGACCCAAGAAACCATAAGATGGGAATGCAATATGCACTGGAGAAAGCTGTCCTGACCATGTCACAGAATCAGAGGTCACCGAATCCAGCTTCCTGCTCAATACAGGATATCTGCATCCCCAACAGATGGTCATTCAGCCTCTGTCTGAAAACCTCCAGTGAAGGAGAGCCCACCACCTGTATAGCAAATTTGCTCTACTGTCAAACAGCTCTTGCCCCTGGGAGGTGGTTCTTAATGTTTTACCAAAATCTACTTCCTTGTAATTTGAGCCCATTATTTCTAGTCTTCCCTTCAGGGTCAAAAGAGAACAAGTCTTTGCCATCCTCTCTGTGACAGCCCTTAACGTAGTGGAAGATCGCTATCATGGTCTTTGCTACTCTAGGCCAAACATACCTAGCCCCTTCCACCTTTCCTCATAGGACTTGGGTTTCTAAACCCCTGACCATCTTTGTCACCCTCCTCTAAACCCTTTCCAATTTGTCAGTGTCCTTAAAGTGTGGCACTCAGAACTGAACACAGTACTCCAGATGAGGCCTGACCAGCACAGAATAGAGTGGAACTATTACTTCTCATGACTTGAAAATGATTTTGCTAATGTAGCCTAAAACGTCTTTAGCCTTTTTTGTGGCTGCATCCTACTGCTGACAACTACAATCCCCAGATCCTTTTCACATGTATTGCTGCCGAGCCACGTATCCCCCAATCCTGTATTTATACATTTGATTTTTCTTACCTAAATGTAAGAAGTCTTATAAATATGTAGCATATATGTAAGAAGCCACATGCTGGGTTATTCAGCTCTGCTCCAGCGATACACACAGGTTGTCCTTCAGCTGTGATAGCCCCTGAGAAAGTGGTGCCTTTTATGATCACCACAATGTGCAGAAATACAAGTAGTAACAAGTGCAACTGCAAAACTTTCAAACGCTCCACTGGCAGCAGTTCGACACACTTTTTTCAATACAAATATTTCATTAAAAATGCAATTTCATTAAAATATTTCACTTTGGCAAGTGATGAGCTGAAATAAGGATAATGAAAAGTTTCTAGCAGAGACCCATGTTCACTACATTTCCCCCATTACTGATAATGGGGAACACTGAATACGGGTTCCTGGTCTGGGGTAAGGAGAGCACAGCAAGGACAAGCAGCAGGCAGACAGCATCACTACAAGAATTGTAATAAAACCAACCCATTCAAGAGATAAAAGTTAGAATATCCTACTATGATGCAAAAGCACAGAGGTTTGGGCAAGAACTGCTTTTATGGTCAGACAAGGATTACAATTTTAAAAGTTGAATTTCATTCGTTGAAAATCAGATGTACAAGACATTGTGGTAAATGCAGGTTTTGTTTTCAAATACAACTGAGTACATTGTATACCACCTAACACCGAGTATTGGATTAAAGTTGCTCCTGAAGTCTCTTTCAAAGGCATGTTTTTTAAACAATGTAATCAAAGAATATTCACAGTACAGAAATTCTCAGTCCAAATTTCATACAATGTATCTTCCTGGAGAACCTCACACCATGAAATAATACATTCGTTTCCAGTTGAAAGAACTGAGGGGTTTTTTGCTTTATTTGATGAAAAAATATACATGATCAATATGATTTTAATTTCTCCCAAACAAGAACTAAGCATCTGCACGATAATTTACAAATAAATGGTTTTTACTGTTTAAGGTGCATTTATTGCTGTTCTACATTAAAATTGAGGGGAAACATTACACAAACAGGCTAGTTAACACTTCAAAACCAATTCAAATTCCAGTTACATTTATTCCTGTATTATGAGGTGGTTTCTTATTTTGATGTATTTTACAAAGTAATCATTCCCAACATTGCTTCAAAGTCTCTAGTGCAAACCATTTGAGCTAGTCTCAGAAGAGACTGATTTGATAACATTTTGAGCAGCAGTGCTGTTGATTCACACTGTGGCTCTGGACTATTTCATCTCATTTTTAAATGATATTTCTCAAAGATGCCAAATATTTATATTAGTAAGCACAGAGTAAACTGAATTACAAGAAGATTATACAGAATTCTGACTTGTTCTCCCATACAGTGAAAAAATGCATTGTTCTTTTTACTGTACTCACTGTTGTTGTTGTTTTTTTTAAAAGGGGGAGGCAGGCCTACCAATAATAAAAGGAATTAAACAAGCAATAGTTTCTACAGAAAACAGATTTTCTACTAGTCTAACATGAGCAAGGAAATAAGGTCACTTTAACTTGGTCCAGTTTTTAAAAACCCATCGTTGAACAGACTGAAGATAACGTTTTCAGCCAATGTTTAAGTACTGCATGATGCATCTTAAAATTTGTCTATAGTGTTTTACCCCATATTCAGACTATTTATCTCAAGTCATGCTGGTAATAGTGCAGGTAGTGAAACTGTACAGAATTATGTATGCACAATTAATTCCTATTAGGAACAAGTCTACTTTTGCATGTGCTTCACTTTACTTTGGAAAAAAATAATCAGATTCTGGTAGAATTAAAAGGCAGCAGCACTTTATTGTGCAGTTCTATCAGCAGTTAGTGCTGCTGAACAGTAGTAGCATCAACAGTCAGACAAGATGCAATAACTGACTAAATTGTTTTGTTTCTGTTACGTAGCACTGTGTTGCTCAGCAGTGCCATATAGCTAACATTCCAATTATCTTCTACTCAAACGTTATTTGATTAAATATGAATCCTATCAAGCTGTCAATTATCATGTACAAGAATGTATATATTTACCTTTTTAATAAAAGGAATCCATTTACTTGTGCTTCTTACTGCTGATCTTAAATTCCTGTATCAAATATTCTACTTTTGCTATTAGTTAGTTTTCTGGGAGAACTGGGGGTGATTGTAAAACAAGATTCTAGAACATCTGTAGAATTAAACAAAGTTTTTTTAATAAAGCAATTCTGCCCTTGAAAAGGTAGAGAATAAAAAAACCTAAAGCTCTTTATTAACGTCTTACTAAAATCTACATATTCTACAAAGGCTACGTACTCACAGCAACATTTCCATTGTTAGAACACAGTACAACTTACTTCAGTAACTGTTCACTTACAAGGGTGCACCAAATTGCTTAAAGTCAGTAGATCTAAAATATTATTTACTGTAAGTAATCTAAATGCTGTGCTTTTAGAAAATCTGCTTAGAAATGGTTCCCTGTCTATTTTGGGCCTATTTACAAAAAACATTTTGTATGTTAGCAATAAATAATCCTGATATTCAAAATGTCAGTGCTCATGCACACACTGACCACATGGATGCATGCTTTAAAAATATGTACATTACATAGTATCTCCTTCATAGCCCTCTCCCTAATAATAGCAGAAAGTGCATTTGCTTCCACATCCATTGATTTGTATTCATTATTTAATCTTGCTTCTGTGGGATACAGCCTTCCATTTCTACAACTTCTGGCCAGCCTTCATATTTGTTTGTATCCTTGTTGTTCTTTATATGCTGCAAGTAGAAAAGAGTACTTTAAAATAAAGCCATTTGCCTGATGCTTTAAAAAATAAAAATAAAAAAATCACAGCCTGCCTTTTAACTAGACAATCCACAATCAATCAGCTTGATGCTATCTATAAAGCCAGGGGTGGAGAACCTCAGGCCTGGGGCCAAATGCAGCCTGAGGTTAGTTTTTATGTGGCTCTTTTCCAGTTCTAGGAGATGGCCTCAGATTCAGTTCCTACCTCCAAAAGCACTAAAAGACTGAGCTCAGTGTAAGGGAGCAGAGAAGGCGGCATGCATAAGGATAGGGGACAGATCCATGAGCACCCCACACCCTTAAGCACCCTCCATCGCAAACTTCTATGTAGCTCTTGGAGCTTGTACTAATCTTCAAAGCGGCCCTTGGGAGGGAAAAGGTTCCTCACCCTTGCTATTTAAGGAATGGGAAAATCAAGAGAGATGTTTCTTTTCATTCTAAACAATTTCAAGGTGGAATATTTGAGATATTTTCAAAGGCACCAATGGCAGCTGGGTGTCTAACTGAACTAGGCACTTGCACTGGGGCCAATCCCATGGTCTGTGGATCCCGCGTGCACACCCCCGCGTGGTTTCTGCACGCCACAGTGTGCCTGCAATAGCAGCGTGTGTGGGATTGGCCCCACTGTTTGCTCTTCTGAAAATATCTCCCAAAGATATTAAAATTATTTTGCAGGCACCAAGAGATCACTTGGGCATACCAAGCTGTCAAGGATAGTTGGCAATAATTTAATGTTTTATTCATAAATGGTTAATAAAACAATCTTAACGATGTTACTGAAACATCTATTTCAATGTTCTTTTCTTTCCCAAGGCTCTGTTCTTTTTGATTATTGTTGTAATGTCATTTAAAATTAAAGGGACAGGTGCTGTTGAGTCTGGTGGTTTGCAATCACAGAAGGCTTGTAGGGGGAAGGAGAAATCCCACCTTTAAAAATCCATTTTGTCCTATGGGGCAATCAGTAACCCCAAACATTGTATGGCTTCATAACGTGGGGTGGTAAGGTACCGGGGGAGGGAAGAGAGGAGCTCACTGGTGGTCACAGTTAGTCTACCATTGGCAGCAGCCTGGGGGATGTTGGAAAGGAGGAAGTCAGGCTGCCCCCTCCCCCAGTCATGAGCCTGTGCGCTTTCTTGCCTGCACATCCCTCTTACCTTGTCTTTCCTAGCTGCAATGCGGTGTGCCAGCACCAGGTCCCACTGCTGCTCACACGCCTGTCTGCTGGCCGCTGTTGAAGCTGTCACTGCAACTGGATGGTCCTGCATCACCAGTTTACTCACACACCAGTCCCCACGCCGCCAGTCCGCTCACCTGGGTGCTGCCGCTGCAAGTTTCTGTCAAGCATATTCTCTGTGTGGCTCGTTGGGGCTACAGTTCCCAGCATGACCACAGACATGTTTCCTACTATGGGCATGCTAGGAACTGTAGTCCCAGCAAACCACACAGGAAACATGCCTGCAGCCCCAGCACGAGCAGAAGTGCGGGTGCGGGGCCTTTGAAATTTGCGGCAGCATGAGCAAATGGACGGTGGCATGGGGACTGTTGTGCGAGAGGACCAGTGGCACAGGGCCATCCAAAGTTGCAGCTGTGGCTCCAGCAGCAGCAGGCAGGCAAGTGTGCGGGTAGCCAACCTCTCTGTGTGTGTACATAAGTACTGCTGGGAGCTGTGGTGCGTGTGTGCGCTGGGTGGGTGGGGGGAGACTGTGCTTGCATGACAGGGAGAGGGGGGACTGAATGTATGCATTTGTGTGCGCACGCTATGGCGAGGGGGGACAATGTGCGTGTGCATTTGTGTTAGGGGTAGGGGGACAATGTGCACGCGTGCATGCTGGGGGGAGAGGGGACTGAATGCGTGTGTCCCCCCATGCTGGGGGGGCGGGGGACTGAACGTGTGTGTCCGTGCTAGGGGGGACTGAATGTGTGTGTTTGTGCGTGTGCGTGCTAGGGGGGACTGAATGTGTGTGTTTGTGCGTGTGCGTGCTAGGGGTGTGTGTAGCATGAAGTTTAAATCACAAATATAAATTCAGGCTCCAAAATTCATGTGGAGGCACTTAACTAAATGGCTGAGCACCTAGCTAAATAGGACTGCTATTCTGAAAATCGTGTCATTGGCTGAAATGTCTGTGAAGCAGAACTTACGATCTTGACCTAGCAGCACCAAGTGCTGGCTCTTTTAAAGGAAAGTTACACAATACAAAGTTTCAGACCAACAATTCTTATGTAAATTTATGTAAAACTGCCCCACAATTATGGAACTCCCTCCCCCTTGGAGGTCCGCCTAAGCCTGTTAATCTTCCAAAAACAATGTAAGACATTATTTGGCCGGGATAGGGTGGGATGTGACTGGGTGGGAGGAGGAGGCGTGAGTTGGGTGGGGTATCATGCTTTTTTAAAAATGATTTTAATGCCTTTTTAATTCTGTTTTTGTGTTTGTAAGCCACCCTGAGCCTCTGCTGGAAGGGCAGCATAGAAATATGAATAAAGAAATATTGTTTTCTAAGGCACATATCACTATTCTATCTTCTTTCTATATAAATTAAGATAAAGGAATCTTTAGCAGTTTCCCAAACTATGGGACATGATCCTAATTGGGGTCATGATCCCAACTGACATTAGATATATTTTGCATGTCCTTCTTGCTGTCAGAGATTTAAGTCTCAAAATGGGGTCATAAAAACAAAATGTTTGATAGCTCACTGATGAAAGCATTTAGAACATATACTTTAATATGTTATTACTGTGATATGTCAAATTTGGTGATGCTAAATCACTGATAATACAAGTTGAATAAGGACATTCACATAAGACTTCTTGTGTATTCTTTCGTTGCAGGAGTTTGCATTCCCACATTTTATCCCACATTTTAACTGTTCCCATGTTCTCTCTTCTGCTTCAAAAGTTCCCTCCCACTTCAAAATATAGGTGTCCCATTGCTATTATCATCTTCTTCATCTTCTGAAGCACATTGCCTACACCAGGCAGGCAGTGGGGATTAATCCCATGATGAGGAAACCTCTATTCACCTCCACAGGAATTAAGGATGGCTGATATGCAGATTAATCCCATCACACAATAAGGGAAATGCAGGAAAGGGATTAAACCCAATTGTCAACCCATATTTCTCCAGCTTAATTTTTTGCACTCACTACAACTTGCACCACAGGGTGAGATCAAACGAGACAATAACCAACTGGAGTCTCATGCAGCCCCCAATCTCATGTTTAAGTACATCCAACTTAAACAGGCAGCCCCCTGCCCATATTTCATGCGCTTACAGCAGCTTCCACCAGTGGTGCTAGTGATCTCCCTCCTCATGGCAGCCTCTTTTCTGAGAGGCATGCGAAACATCTCCCTCCCCCTGCCTCTCAGCTGAGAGAAACTGTGGTAAGGAGATCTCTAGTGCGCCTCTCAGCTGAGAGGTGACTGCAGTGGGAGGGAGATCTTTAGTGCATCTCTCAGCTGAAAGGCTGTGGGGGGAGGGAGATCTCTAATGCGCCTCTCAGCTGAGGGATGGTAGCAGGTGAAGGAGACTGCTACCGCTCCCATCTCTCAGTTGGCCTGGGGCACTAGGCAGGAGTCTATGGAGCTGGCGGAGCTGAATGCCAGCAAGGTTGCAGGCAAACTTAATTGATGAGACACGGTCATGTGGGCGCCCATTAGCCCTGACTGGCCTACACAGTAGGCCCAAGATGTTCCTGGGCCCCGCCGTGACTGATGCCTCTGTGGTGACTACATGAACGCCACATGGCAGATGCCTAATAGACAGGTACACAGGAACATGCCTGATGAAGGCTAATGTGGGCTATCGTCTCATTTGATTCCACCCATAAACTTTTCACATGTTCAACAGAAAGGCTGGGGAAGCACTTTCTGCCAAGCTAACCTTCTCATGTGAATGCGCCCTAAATTAATTTATTTTATTTATTTATTTATTTAATAAATTTCTACCCCGCCCCTCCTGCAACGCAGCTCGGGGCGGCTTCCAACATTAAAATACAATAGTAAAATACAATAAAATCAATTTAAAACAGTCATAGAATACTTTAAACATTAAACAGGGCTAGAAAATAACCAAAACCACAAAACAAATGGGTAGGGGAACTAAAGCCTCCCTAGCCACCCTCCCTCCCAAAGGCCTGGGCAAACAGCCAGGTCTTACAATTTCGCCGAAATGTTAAAAGGCTAGGGGCCAGGCGAGCTTCCTCCGGAAGGGAGTTCCACAGCTGCGGTCCCACTACCGAGAATGCCCTCTCCATCGTGGCCCCCCGCTTAACACGGGGGACCTCCAGGAAGGCACCCCCGGCAGACCGCAGGAGCCGCTCTGGGGCGCGAAGGGCGAGGCGGTCCCTAAGGTATGAGGGGCCGAGACCGTGTAGGGCTTTATAAACCATCACCAGGACCTTGAACTTGGCCCGGCACACTATCGGCAGCCAGTGCAGAGCTCGGAGCACCGGTGTAATGTGCTCCCGGCGGCCCGTCCCCGTAAGAAGACGAGCCGCCGCATTCTGCACCAGCTGCAGCCTCCGGGCCAAGAACAAGGGAAGCCCCACGTAGAGCGCGTTGCAGTAGTCGAGCCTCGAGGTGACGAAGGCATGGATGAGGGAGGCCAGGTCCGGGCCAGAGACATACGGACGCAGCCTACGTACCAGATAAAGCTGGCGGAAGGCAGCCTTAGCGACTGCCTCCACCTGCCGCTCCAGCCGCAGGTCTGCGTCCAATATGACCCCCAGACTCCGGACCTGCTGAGCTACAGGGGGGCAAACCCCCCCAACCAGGGGGGCCACCACCCCCTTCGCCCTCCCCACCACCATCACCTCCGTCTTATCTGGGTTGAGCTTCAGTCTGCTCCGCCGCATCCAATCCGCCACGGCCTCCAAACATTGGGATAGCAACGAGATAGCAGGGTCTGGGTCAGTAGAAAAGGAGAGGTACAGCTGAGTATCATCAGCATACTGGTGACATCGCACCCCGAACCCTCTCACAATTAAACCCTGGAAAGTTATATTAGCAACAAACCTGTTCAAATGGACTTTTAGTTTTGATTCCTTTTCCACCGCAAAAGACCCAGTTGTCTCTGAAACCAAGGTTAGTAACAGACGTGCTCCCCAATTCAGCAATTAGCTTTCGTGCCTGCTCATTAAGCCTTAAACAAAATACAAAGTGTTAAATATGCAAGTATAATACAAATAGAATAATGATTTTGTTCAAATCACTTAACTTCTAATTTAGGTAAGAACCACTTTTAACTAGATGGTATGACAAGTTCAACAATTAGACAAAACTCAGAAGTACGTTTATTATTGAGGTCAGCTAATCTCATGAAATTTACAAAATTTGATGCTGATTTCTCATGGGAGTTTAAATTCAAACCTTAAAAAAAGTAATAAAAAGCCCCTATACACTCAACTCCAACAATGTCATAAGTCCTTCTGAGTTCTGTGAATGGGATTATTAACACGATTATTTTAAGTTCCGAGAAAGAAGATACCGATAAAGATGATTCCTTGCAAGAAACGGATGCAGATGGTTCTTCTGCAAATCTTTGCAGTTTTAAGGACTAAATATGCTTCAGCATCTAAACACCACTTTCCCAGGTCATCTTTATATAGACCAGTATTTGGAATAGATTATCCAAGGTAGGCCTAATATATAATTAATTATGATAATGGACTGCTTTTCTTCAAAATGTTCATGAGGCAACAATTTCTCTCTTGCCAGGTCTATTGTTTTGTCCAGTAAAAATCTTGGCCTGATTTCAATATTCGAATAGTCTCCAAGATTTTTCATTAATGTGACACGCTCATATGGTATAAAGTCAGAATGGATCACGTCAAATTAGACCCATGAGTATGGTAAAAAAATTACGATATATTATCTCACAACCATGCTACTACTTTTGCCCATAGCAGCTGTTTGGGAACATTTAAAAGAAAAAAAGGGGGAAAGGTGGAAGCCATACATTTTATCCTAGTAGCAAAAGCCATGTCTGTCTGTACATTTGCTAGCTAGTTATGTACTCTCTGGTGCTTTGGCCTATGACTTCACATCACAGCCTTACATGCACCAATAATTTACTGAAGTACACCCTGCTTTGGACTGCTGATATGCTGCAAGATCTGTTGTCTTATTAATTTAAAAAGACAGCCACGACTTAGCATAAAGGAATAAGCTCAGATGCACTTAATGGTTCTTCTTCGAGGATCTCTGCGATTCTCACTCTTGGGATTCACTTCCTGCTCTGCAGGCACCAGAGACCTTGTTGTCAGCAGTCTCCAGGCAGAAAGCCTGGAAAGATCTAGAATGTGGTGAGGGCTCCACCCCTCCATCCCCCCCTCCCATCCTGTCAAAAGAGCGGGCTCAAGATCTCGTGAGAACAGGACTGCATAAATAGGGGGAGGAGCCCTCACCGCCTCTGTTCCTTCCAACCGCGTCGTGCTTGGAAGACCTTCAACACTTTACAGTGCTTGTCAGTAATAAAAAAAGAAAAAAAGGAAAAAAAAAGAAGAAGATTAGAAGATTAAGAAGAACTACTTGAGTGCAGTGCCCTGGCCCGCGGGGTTCGTCCTCCGGGCTGCGCCCGCTTTCACACAGAGTTGCCAGACTATGCACAAGCAGGCGGGCTTAAACGCTGCCACAACTGTCCGGCTACACACTCTGTGAGTAACCATGCCTCGGAGAGACCCATAATACTCAGACTTGTAAATCCTGCTCTGTCCTGTCTACCAGAACAAAGCGAGCTAGGGCTCTCCACCTCCGGACATTCTAACAAAAGGGCACTTCAGGGTGGTGAAGAGGGGCCTCTCCAGCTCCCCACCTGGCACTCACTAACCTTAGAGATTAATCCGGAGCCCGCAGCTACTGCCGCACCATGGGGACCACTAAGCGCTCCCAGTACCGCTGGTACAGTAATCCGGGGCCCGCAGCTCCATCGGGACCACTAAGCGCTCCCAGTACCGCTGGTACAGTAATCCGGGGCCCGCAGCTCCATCGGGACCACTAAGCGCTCCCAGTACCGCTGGTACAGTAATCCAGAGCCCGTAGCTCCTGTCGCTCCATCGGGACCACTAAGCGCTCCCAGTACCGCTGGTACCACTGGTACAGTAATCTGGAGCCCGCAGCTCCTGCCACTTCATCAGGACCACTAAGCGCTCCCGGTACCGCTAATACAGTAATTTGGAGCCCGCAGCTCCTGCCGCTCCATCAGGACCACTGGTACCGCTGGTGCTGTCCAAGATGCCTGCAGCTCCTGCCGCTCCATCGGGACCACTAAGTGCTCCTGGTACCACTGGTACCGCTAGTGCTGTACCAGGCATCCGCGACTCCTGCCGCTCCATTGAGACCACTGAGTGCTCCTGGTACCGCTGGTACAATCTCTGAGGAAATCTCGACTATGGTACAGGTCTCAAACAGGGAAGTCTCCCATTCAAAGAACGCCTCCTGCAACACAGAGTGCAGTACCAGGCGCCCTCGTGACGAGAAGCAGCAGAGATACCGGCACGGCCGACACCTCACGTTCCGTGGCGGTAGAGGCTCTTTTCTCGGAACCAGAGCGTTCTCTCACAGCGCAATCGTCACCGGTTCCCACGGTACCGTCCGGTGCCCAGCAGCTGCCCAAGCAACTGCACCCTTAGTGGTGACCTTACCGCTGCACCCTGAACGGCACAGAGACACTCGCTCTACTCCTCACCTCAGTGAGTCCCATAGACATCATATATCACACTCTAGATCTCCTCGGTACCGCACAATGCACGCTGATCATTCTACCACATCTGTGCATAGGTATCCTCCCGGACTACTCGCAACTTCCTTTCTGCTCCATAGGGACCAGCGGACCCGCTCCCCTTGCTCCTGCTGTTCACCATATGAAGACTCCTGGTACTGACAGTACCATTATGCCTCCTGGTACCGCTCCTGATCCTGGAACAGATCGCCACCATATCCTTCACTGTCTGACTTGAGACTCCCGGTACCGATGGTACCATTATGCCTCCTGGTACCGTTCCCGATCCTGGAGCAGATTGCCATCATATCCTTCACTGTCTGACTTGAGACTCCCGGTACCAACAGTACCATTATGCCTCCTGGTACCGCTCCCGATCCTGGAGCAGATCGCCACCATATACTTCACGGTCTGACTTTGAGCATCTGGAGTGTGCAATTCACCCTCCACTCGCTCCTATGCCAGCAGGCACTTACCTGCCACCGCTGCCTCCTCGTGTTCCTCCTACGGCTACCATTTCTCCCCCACCGCCTCCTGAGGTGCCATTGGTACCAACCTCTGGGAACCACTTTCCTTAGCACTCTATGAGGAAATCCACCATCAGACCGCCCTGCTTCAGAGCTGCCTGGGCCTGCTCTTGGGATCTCATCAGGGAGATCTTCATCCCCATCTTCTTCTTCCTCCTCACCCATCCTTGAGTAGGATGAAACTTATCACCCCCTCCCAACTTTGCCCTTGCTCGGAGGACACTAAGGCCTTTCTGGCCATGCTAAGAGATTAGTTTCGGCTCTGCCAAAACTGCCCAGCAAGATAGTCAGAAGACTCAGTCAGGCCCTGTGTTTGGGATCCTTGGTACTGGGGAGTTGGGACATATTATGCTCCCCATGCTCGACCAGATCGTGGAGGATTCCACTTATGTTTGGAATAAACCTTCCTTAGCTGTTCCTACCAACAAGTTGGCAGACACTCTGTATGCTATTCCTAAGGAAGGGGCCAATATCCTCCTCAGACATCCTCCCCCTAATTCTCTGCTTATTGCTGCAGCCTCTATCAAACCTCGGGCAGGGGGTATTTAGCCTTCCCCTGTCTCACAGGGAAGGGAGATGTCCTTGGCTGAAAGATTCTTTCCTCAGAGACTTTGTCCCTTAGGGCGTCCAACTTTGCCTCCACTCTGTGCGGATATCAGCATTGGCTTTGGTCACAGCCTAGTAAGACGACTGACCCTAACCAAATCGCCTCCTTTCAGAAGGAAGGGATACAAAGTGCCGACTCAGCTAATGATGAATATGCATATTACCGATTCCAACATTAGGAGTATGGCATCTGCCATTACACTCAGGAGGCATGTCTGACTCCGTTCCACTGCTCTCACCCCAAAAACAAGACCCGCATAGAGGATTTGCCTTGATTGCAAAGGCCCCTTTTTTGCTTCATCTACCGATGAAACTCTTTAAAACTTTAAAGAAACTAGCCAGACGGTCAGGTCTGCTGGGGTGAACAGAACTGTGAGGAAGAAATTTTACCCGTCCTCTGCTCCCTATTCCTACCCCCAAAGCAGCGCTCTACGTACTCCTACCACGCAGGGAGATGTTTTTTCACTAAAGTACCTCCAAACCCAAGCCCCTCTTTTCTCAACCTCGAAGGAGGTTCAATAAGCAGAAAGGGTGAGGGAAGCCTTCCTCCAATTCGTCCTCAGGGCAACCTCCCAAGGCTCGATTTTATCTCTGTCAGATTAAAGGAGGAGGAAGAGGTTCCTCCCTTTTTCCGTAACTGTCTCCTGCCCTTCTTTCACCAATCGGCGTCCCTCACCAGTAATTGTTGGGTCAGGGAGATAATTCAATTTGGATATGCCATACAATTCCTTTTCTTTCCCCCACATAACTTAAATACTTCTGGAAGCTAAGAAGCTCCTATTAAAAGGGGCTATTGAGAAGATACCCTTCTTGGAACAGAATACTGGGTTTACCCCCATTTCTTTGTGGTCTCCAAAAAGGATAAGGGTTTCAGACCCATCCTAGATCTCAGATCTCAAAGATGCATATTTCCCTACCTGGGGAAAATGAAAATAAAAGTTTCCCATATCCGAAACGTTTGGCTCCTAGTAGCTTCTTCCAGAGACAGCATGCTGAATCATATTAATGTTACCGTGACACTTTGCAAGCTCTGGGTTTAATCGTGAATATACAGAAATCCTATCTCCAGCCAACAAGTCATCTCCAATTCATTGGAGCTCTCTTGGACACAGATCGGTCCAGAGTCTACCTCCCGCTGGACGGATTTCATATGATCAGATGTACTATAGAGTCCCTATGCTCAGAAAACACCAGGACGGTCCGCTTCTTTCCCCGCCTTCAAGGATTCCTGGCCTCCACTACAGCAGTGACTCCATATGCGTGTCTGCATATGAGACCCCTTCAGCAGTGGCTCAAGCATGTTCACCTTCCTGCCCTCCATCCCCTCACCACCAAACGAGGTCTACCAAACCTCATTTGGTGGACAGATTGCGCTCACGCGCTACAGGGTACTCCCCTCGAGCCTCCTGTTATAACGCCTCCATCTCGACAGACGCCTTCCTAATAGGCTGGGGAGCTCACAGAGATACAGGATCCAATCAGATCACGCCCACATCATTCTCATAGTCCCGTTCTGGCCTGGGCAAACCTGGCTCCAGATGCTACTGGAACTGGCCTCTGAGGTCACAGACCTTCCTCTCCAACCCGACCTCCTGTCACTCCAACGGGGCACCATTTTCCATCACGATCTACACATGCTCCATCTCTGCGCTTGGCTATTCGTCCATGACGGGGGAGGTATTCCCAGAGATTTCAGCTATTCTGCTAAATTCTCGACGCCCGTCCACCTGAGCGTGTTACACGGCTGAATGGACTCGTTTCTCTAGAGGGTGTTTGTACATCAAGATTCCAATGACCTCCCTCAATATGAACCACGGTGTTACACGGCCGAATGGACTCATTTCTCTAGAGGGTGTTTGTACATCAAGATTCCAATGACCTCCCTCAATATGAACCATATTTCCAAATATCTATCACATCTCCAGGAATCAGATCTTTCCCTCTCCTCTGCTATGGTACCCTTGGCTGCCCTGTTGTCCCCCTTAGAACCAGAGGACACAGATACCCTATTTTCCCATCCCCTGATGAAGACCTTCAGGAACAGCCTTATCAATACCTTTCCTCCCACTACTCAACCGGCCCCCTAGTGGGACCTTAATCTCGTACTTGCAAAATTAATGGGACCTCCATTTGAACCTATGGCCTCTTTTTCATGGAAAATGTATCCATCAAAACTGCCATTTTAGTGGCTATCCCCTCAGCCCGAGGGGTTAATGAATTAACAGCTCTCAGAGCCTCTCCTCCTTATGTTCGTTTCTCAAAGAACTAGGTGGACCTCAGGTCTGACCCATCATTTTACCAAAGGTAGTTTTCCCCTTTACATCTGAATCAGACTCTCTCTTTCCCAGTCTTTTTTCCAAAGCCACATGCCTCACGTTCAGAACAGTCTTTACATTCTCTAGATGTAAAGAGAGTTTTGTCGTTCTATATCCACCGCACTAGACTGATCAGAGCTTCTGATTCGCTATTCATCTCCTATGAGGAACAGAGAACTGGAGTTAAATTTACCTCCCAAACACTGTCGAAGTGGATTCTCCTCTGCATCCAGAGATGCCACCTTCAAGCTCGGAGGACACACTACTAGAGCAGTTGTCACAACCATGGCCAACCTCCACGGAGTCCTGATCGTAGATATTTGCATAGCTGCTGTCTGGTCCTCCGTTCACACATTCTCTATCCGTTACTCTCTGGACCTAGCGGCTAGATCGGATACCCTAGTGGGAAGAGCAGTTCTCCAATCTCTATTTGCTTAACTTCCTCAACTCCCACCACCTTGTGGTAGGTGTTATGAACTGCTATTCACTCTCCCAAGAGTGAGAATCGCGGAGATCCTCGAAGAAGAAATAGAGATTACTTACCAGTAACTGTTCTTCGAGAGAGCTCCGCGTATTCTCACGACCCGCCCTCCTTCCCCTCTGTCTTGGATGTACCTTTAATTCGTCTTCCGGGACGGGGGTGGAGGGAACTGAGGCGGTGAGGTCTCCTCCCCCTATTTATGCAGTCCAGTTCTCGTGAGATCTTGAGCCCGCTCTTTTGACAGGATGGGAGGGGGGATGGAGGGGCGGAGCCCTCACCATATTCCAGATCTTTCCAGGCTTTCTGCCTGGAGACTGCTGACAACAAGGTCTCCGGTGCCTGCAGAGCAGGAATAGAATCCCAAGAGTGAGAATACATGGAGCTCTCTCGAAGAACAGAGTTACTGGTAAGTAACCTCTATTTTTCATTTGATTTTGTTTTAAATTACATTTAGAATCCAATCTACACAAATTGTATGTGTGTGTGTAACATTTTACCAGCGGCATCTGCAACAGTTCTTTGGCAGCATGTTATTATTAGGGGTGCGCATTTCGTTTCTGTTCCCCTAATAACTAAAAAAAAGGTTATTAGGGAAACAAATGAGGAACTGAAGAGCGGGAAGCTGCCATTCAAAGTGACAGGGAGCTGGGAATACCCATAGGAATGAATAGAAAACAAAATTTTAAATGAAATGGAAAGAAATATTTTGTTTTAAACAGGGAAACTAAACTAAAAAGAAAACGAAGATACTCCTGTACACATCTAGTTATTATTACCAAAGTATTACTTCTACTGGAACAGTAATGACAAATGAACAGCTAAAGAAACCCAATTCGGATGCCTTAAGATTTCAAGAGACTATTACAAAATACGGGCTATGAAAGTTTGTGTGTTATATGTCCATACTTTGTTGCACCATCATCATAGGTTGCCATTAACACTATAGTTCCATCTTGAATGGTCTTCAGGAATTCAATAAATGGTGCTACATCTGAAAAAAGTGAACATGTACAATTACAGCACAATGTAGTTAGTTACTCACACAACATCTAGAAAACACACTATTCTTTTTACATCACTAGATCTACCTTTTAAATGGACTCCACAAATTTAAGTGGGAAATAAAGACTAAAACAGCAGATACATCATTTCTTAACTATTGTTTTAGCCTCATTTAGGACAGGATATTGACAAAGCTACTAACTGTTTCCACTTCACTGCCATCATTTTGAATTTAACTGAAACTTTTATTGTCAAATTATAAAGTAGCTACAAGCAGCTGATAAGAAGCAAGAGCTGCACATTAGTCATATAGGAAAAAGATTTAGTAGCACATTTTAATGCTAGCTTGGTATATGTAGGTTCAGAACACCTTGGTACATGTTTGTGCAGACAGCAATAAAAACATTTTGGTTTTCATAGCCTTGTCCTCAAACACAAGCTGATATTACTTCTTGCCATACAGAACTTCTTTTAAAAATATAAGAATTAAAAAATGTTATGCTTACCTCCCCCCCACATGTCAAAGTACTTAGTGTCCAATGCTTCTCCTGTTTTGCCTAAAAAGTGTATAGTTTGAGTCAGGTATCGACTAAATGGTTTTACTAAATAACATACTTAATATTTCTTAACAGCATTCACAGCCAATCACAGAATTTTGAACATTTGCAGAGAAAAATTAGCTGAAGTTGCCAGTCAATGTTCTCTGCCACTAAGGTCGCTCGCTGCACATGGAGCTGTAATAGCAGCTGTATCACAATACTAGCATAGGTCAGACATACAAAGAAGACTCTCTTAGTGACTGATCTACTGTGGAAGTACTAGCAAAGTACAGGCCACAAAAAACAGCACCTTCTTATTTAGCAGTCTTGCTTCTTTTATGTATTCATTAATCTATTACTTAATACAAAAATAAGCTTTTGTTACTTTTTATTCTCATCTCTGCAGAGAGAAAACAGGTATGACTAAAAGCCATGTACTCCAAGATGCACAACCTAAGGTCAGGGCCCCGAGCCAAATGCGGGTCTGCGATTCGCAGATTTCCCGTGGAATTCCCCTCCCCCGCGGAATCTCCTGCCCCACTTACCCCAGCGCAGAATTTCTAGCCTGCGCTGCGGGGA
>QEPC01001547.1:1881289-1949196 GCA_003113815.1 Sphenodon punctatus
CCCCCCCGCATGGTAAATCGCGCTGAGGCGCAGAATTGGGCCCTGACTCCCGCAGAATTTTTTTAAAAAATTCCGCAGAAGAATCGGGGCCCTGCCTAAGGTTGGTGACATTTGTCTCTGTGGCGAGTGAATTTCAATTTGAAGTTATGAATGACTGAATTAGGGAGAAAAATTAAAAATACAGATCACTGCAATAGCTTTGATTCTGGAACTCAGCCTTGCAACAATGAATGGATTGCACAGAATATCTGTTCTATGGAATAATGAAATGCACTCTACCTTAGCTATCCCTCTGTTTGCCTGGCAAGAATTACTATAGAAATGCTTATGGTGGAAAGCTCTTACAACTTAAATAATCACTTACCATTTACCAAAGCTACATTTATCCCTCTGCCAACATTATTCTTAACACCGCTCATCAAACTGGAAAAAAACAAAAAAAACAAAACCCCAATACATATGAATTATGGCAAGCTTGCATTTTAATGTTCATATAATGAATAATTCAGTCGTACACAGATGTACCATCACTAAAAACAAACCTATTAGGAAAGGTTTGGGGTTTACGCCTAAACTGTACCTTTCATCATTTAAATTGCTTGTGTTATTGGAACTCTGACTTGAGAACAGATGACCAAGTACTCCACATATCCTGTTTAACTTTACCATTTAATCAGCTGACTAGATGTTTTAAGTAGAAGCATGTGTCTAAGGCTACACTGTTCATTTTTACTTTGCTTTATTAAACATATTTTGGCCAACTTGTTTACTTTCAAATGCTGTGAAAATGAGTTTTACACAATAAAGTAAAAAACTTTAAAAGAGCCAGACAAATTTTAAAATGTAATTTTGGACATCACAAATCTTCTATGTTCTCCCATTAATGCTACAGAAAGATATCAAGAATGAAATAAAACAGTTACACTTTAAAAAGAATACTATAAAGTTCAACCAAAGAACAATGACAGTAGTTTATAGTAAGGTATATATGTCTTCAACATTTTAGAAAAGTTAAACTTAATAGTGTAGGTTATGCTACTTCAAGGTTAGGGTGTTTTTATTGGTTTGTTCTAAAATATGATGTATCTCTAGGTGATAACAAGAATTTTAAAGGAAACAATGATTTAATGTGGAATGATTTTTTATTAGTCAGCAACTTTTCTTTTAAAAAAACAAATAGTCTGAGCCAAGTTTAACCAGGTGTCATTTTTTAATGTTTCAAATAGATCATTGCACCTGAAAACACTTACCCATGAGCAGTCCTACCTGGGTCTTGTTCTCACCTCCTCCTCCCCTGCCCTCTCCTTGCCATTGTTTCCAATCACTGTATATATCTGACCGCTTTACTCAGCCTAGAGTTCTAGCTCCCGACTTCAGCGGCAGTTCCTATTAAAGGGCGGGGCAGGGGTGTGTATGCCTCCCTACGCCCCTGGTCTCACTTTCACAGTAGAGTTCTCTTCATAAATTCCCTTGGCTGCTGTGTTGCTGCTACAGCGACCACATCACAGCGCCAGTTCGGGCACATACGCAGACTAGTTTTCTGTGCCTATTCTTGTAGCCTGGCCATGTTTTTTGCATATTTTTCTTGCAGGGAGGGGTAATTTTGTGGGCCCAGTCAGAAGGGCATAGCTGTACTGCCTCCTTTTCTTTTAAGTGGTTACCTAGCCCTTGCTGTTTTTCCCTTCGAAACCCTAATAGTCTGCTTTCTGATTTTTTATTTTTATTTTTTTTTTGGGGGGGGGGAAGAGGGGCTGGAGGGAATGGTTTCTTTGCTTGAATTTTCCTTGCATTTTAAAATGGTCCATTTGCAGTCTGGTGGGACGTGGCAGGGTTTTCTGCAAGGTGGCCATGCCATGCTGGTTAGTCTGCTGTCCCCGGTATCCTGCCTGGCTGTAGCAGCTGTCTTTACACTGCAGCAGAACTGTGCACGCAGCATGCTTGGGGGAGAAGTGGAATTCCATGCTGCTGCTTTTATGGTGCATTAAGGACTTCCCATAATATTGTTGGGTTAAGATGGTTTGCTTCGCTTGCTCTGTGTTTGCATGATGCATTGCTCATTCCCCACTCCTCTCCCAGGCATGTGCAAAAGCCATTTTGTGGAACCCACGTTTTTCTGCAAGAAGCCCATGCCACATGTGATTGGCTAATGGCTAGTCTACCCTGTACCCTGCCAGGCTACAGCAGCTGCCTTTTATACTGCAGCAGAACTGGGTGTGCGCAGCATTCTTGGGGGAGAAGCGACGCTCCATGTTGCTGCTTTTATGGTGTGCTAAGGACTTCACATAATATTGTTGGGTTAAGATGGTTTGCGTCACTTGCTCTGTGTTTGCATGAGGCACTGCTGCTTCCCCCTTCCTCTCCCAAGCAGGTACAGAGGCCATTTTGTGGCCCCACTGGCCATGGCTACTCTTGTTTAAAATATTCCCTTTGCTAATTTCCACCCTAATTTTCTGCTTTATTATTAAGCATTTCTAAAGTGCCAGCAGTGTACCTGGCTGGCGCTCTACAGTTGTTGTTGGGAGACAGGTTCCTGGCCAGGTGGGCTTACAAGGACGAGGAGAGCACAGAGAGAGAGATCCATTCCCAATTTTCTTTTTGCAGATGGGAAACCAAGGCTGTAAATTTCCATATTAATCTCAAAGTTCGGGTTGGCCAGGCTCTTCGCCTACCACTGGCCAGGCCCCACCCTGCGCCTCACCAGCTGCCACTGCCCTACTTTCCTGATGGAAGGACCCTGTGAGGTCTGAAAGCTTGTATACCACCACCAACTGTAGTTGGTCCAATAAGAGATATCACTGTACTAATTTGTCTCTATGAACACATGACATCATTTAAACACTTAAAGTGTTCTGTTTCTTTAGTATGGTAGCGGGTTGTTACAGCTTTAACAGAACTATGTAATTTAAAACTATATTTGTGTTCTCATAGATGGCATGATAACTGGGAAATTTGAGCATGTATAAACTGTTATTTTCCTTTTTTTGGGGTGGTTGAAGTTTTACTGTTAATAAATAAATAGCAGCATGTTTTAATACCAGCTGTGTTAGTATTAGTAAATAAATAAAATTACAAAAAAAGAAAACAAGCCAGTCAGCTGACAGAACAAACAGGCAACATCCAATCACATTTTATAAGCTTGAAAAAGAGTAAGATTTGTATAAAAACAAAAGGAGAGAAGGGCAGGGTAGAGGTGGACAAGGTTATATAAATAAGGTCATTCAGAATAATAGAAGGACTTGCAGCATATTTAAATTTCAGCATGAGTATAAGTCTCAGAAGTTCTTTAGGTGCTGTTTAATTAGGGATAGCAATTTGGATCAAGACCTCAGTTTGTGTACTCGCAGGAGCATTTTGAGTGTTTTTAAAGTTTTATTCAGGTGATATTGCTGATCATAAGAGTATTTTTGGACTAGTTTCATAAATCATTAACTCAAGTATTCTCACTGGATTTCAGTGAGATTATTCCTACAAGGACATCTTAGACAAGCAAGACCAGAAGTCTATTGTTTAAATGCTTTAACTAATTGTAGGGTATTGTGACATTGTGTTTAGTGTATGGTTGCTTTGCTGGTCCCAAATACAAGATGTATAGCAAAGTAGATAAAAAGATAACTTTTACTGGGCTAATTTATTTTGAAGAATGTGAAGAGCAGCTTTGTGAAGTATGAAACCAAAAGAACAAACATTTTCACTTTGGCCAACTATTATGCATTATGCAAATGTGATAAGGTACTTCGATATCAGATGTACAATTAGATGAGGCTTCTGGGTCTGTGTTGGCCCAGATGGTGTCAGCCGGACATTCGGTGCAGCATCAGCCTCCAATTGGTGGTCGGGGGGTGGAATGGCAGTTATCTATAAAGACAACCTGGTCTTTCAAAAGTATCCAGTGTCTGACTTGCCTAACATGGAGTGTGTCCATCTCATGTTTGGGGGTCGGGAAAAATTGGGGATTCTACTAGTGTACCAACCATCCTGCTACACAGCTGACTTCCTCACTGCTCTAGCCGAGTTATTCTCAGGGGTACTGTTGAGGTCACCCAGACTTATTGTTTTGGGCGATTTCAACATACACACTAAGACTGGCCTTTCAGGGGAGGAGCAGAGTTCACGGCTGCCATGACAAACATGGGCCTATTCCAGGTAATATCTGGCCCAACACATGAGGCTGGACCCACATTGGATCTTACACTTTGTACTGGCCTGGAAATAGGCTCCAGTTATCAGGGGTGTCATTATGATACTACTGTTTACCTTCTGAAGGATCAGATCCCCACCCTCCTTTGCCCCCGTCAGTGTGGTAGACCAGTTTGGGTGGAGACTAATGGATCTAATAGGATTCCAGAACTCTGGGGGATTTACCCGCTGACATCAATGGCCTCCCTGTCGATGCTTTAGTCGAACTGTGGTATGACATTTTGACCTGCGTTACGGACACGGTGGCACCCAGGCATCTACTTCCTCTGCAGTGGTAGCAAAGGTCTCCTTGGTATACGGAGAACCTGAGGCTGCTAAGCGAGACGGTAGGTGGTTAGAGCACAGGTGGTGCTCGACTCACCTCAAAGCTGACCGACTATGGCACAGACTGGTAAGGGACTACGAAAGCTTTCTTCACTGCTGCCACAGTGTCTGCAAAGTGCTATCCCGCAGAGCAATTTCAGATGGTGAACAGCTTATTAAATCCTAGCTGTCTGTGCCTGGATCTAGAGGCGTTGAGTTTGTCACCTACTTTTCAGATAGTCGATCGTGTTTGGCTCGAGTTGGGTGCTGCTACTTTGGGTGTAGGGTCAGAGTTTGGGGTTGAGGAGGCCCTATCTTGTCCGGTTTATTTGGATCAGCTTTGATTAATTTTGCCCACCAATACAGAGGATGTGCTTGCAGGGGTGTGGCCGACCAGTTATGAAACAGATTCATGCCTAACCTGGCTCGTGAAAGCCAGCCAGGGGTCACTGGGTGCGTTGCTGGCCAGGGTTGCCAATGCCTCACTTCAGGAGGGCAGGGTGCCTGATGGCCTTAAAACTGCAATCATCCATCCCCTGCTCAAGCAACCATCCCTTGATGTTGACTCCCCTGCCAGCTATCGCCTTGCCTCTAACCTTTCCTTTTTAGGGAAGGTTATTGAATGGATTATTGAACATCTCAATGCTATTGGATTCCTGGACCCATGTCAAGTCAGGTTTTTGTCCTGGACATGACACTGACACTGCACTTGTGGCCTTGGTTGATGATCTCCACTTGGAAATTGACAGGGAAATTGTACCCTGTTGATTTTGTTAGGAACTATTCAGCAGCTTTTGATACTGTTGATCATGGGGTGTTGTTGACACGGCTGTAGGACCTGGCAGGTGCGTGTGTGACTGCTCGAGTGGTTCTGCTTATTCCTGGCTGGGAGAATCCAGACGGTGGCGATGAGCAGTGGCTCACTGTCCCCTCGGGAGCTCCCTGTGGGGTACCACAGGGTTTCACCTTGGCCCCACTCGTGTTCAATGCACATCTGAGGCCCCTCGGCGAGATCATTCCGAGATCTGGAGCTAAGTGCCATCAATATGCCGATCACACATAGCTTTCTCTATCTCCTTTTCATCTGACCCAGCTTCTGCAGTCTCAGATGCTTACGCAGAGCCTGGCTGTCATTGGAGAGCAGAAGAGGGTGAGCTGATTGAAGATGAATCCAGGCAAGACCGAGGTGATGATGGCTGGCTGGCTGTGTGATATGGGAGACGTAGGGATCCCTATGATTGATGGGGTCCAACCCTCCTTTAGTCAGTCAAGTTCACAGCCTTGGGGTGCTCTTGGATCCACTGCTGCGCCTGGATTGTGGTAGTGTCCAGGAGTGCCTTTCACCAATTACATCTAGTGAGAAGGCTGCAACCGTTATTAGATTCAGATCTGGCCACCATCATCCATGTCTTCATAACCTTGAGGCTGGTCTACTGCAATATGCTCAATGCAGGGCTGCCCTTGAAGGCTGTTCTAAGGTGCAGTTGGTGCAGAACGCAGCGGCCAGTCTTCTGTCGGGGTGGGTCACCGGGAGCACATTACACCTGTGCTCTGAAGTCTGCACTGACTGCCAATAGCTTTCCAGGCACAATTCAAGGTGCTGGTTTAAACCTATAAAAGCCTAAATGCCTTGGGCCCCAGGTATCTGAAAGACCACCTCCCTCCCTCATGTCCCCTCACAGCCCCTGAGGTCAGTCAGGGGCACCCTCTTGCAGGTGGCATCTCCCCGAGATGTTTTTATAGCTAAGGCACACGGGGAGGCATTCTTGGTGGCTGCCCCGTGATTATGGAACTCCCTCTACCTGGGGGTTTGCCTAAGTCCAAGACTGTTCATCTTCCGTAAACCAGGTAAGGCCTTTCTTTTTGCCCAGGCATTTGGCAGGCAGGGATGGGATGGAAGGGATTGGGTGGGGGTGTAGAGGAGGGCTGGGTGGGGCATTAAGAGAATTATTATTATTATTATTATTATTGATTTTAATGATTTTGTATTACTGTTTTTAAGACCGTAAGCTTCCCTGAGCCTCTGCAGGAAGGGTGGCATATAAATTCAACTAAATAAATAAATAAATAAATAGAAGGTCTACACCCCACCCCCTTCTGAGAGTACAAACAAGAAACTGGGCTGACACCCATTTCACATAGCTAGAGAGAGTGAAATAGCGATTAGATGTTGACTTTCCATCACTGTAGTTTAGATACCCAGAATGTATCTAAACCAGCACCTTAGTGATGAAAGGTCCCATATTCTACAACTAATTCCCTGGATTACATAATTTGCCAACATTTTAAAATAAAAATACAACTGTACAAGATTTAAATTAATGCTCTAAAATACAGGGCAGACACTTTCCCACCAGACTACAAAATTAGGTTCTGGTTAATACTCAGGGGATAAAAATATATTATGGTCACTAAAGGAGATTCCCTAATTTTCCATTAGAGCAACTGAAGTATTTCATTTTTTCCCATTTTATTTAATTTATACCCCGTGCTCTCCTGCAAACAGCTCGAGGTGGCTTCCAACATACAAAAGGTCCACATGGACCATAACAATAAATCAAGAATATCAATACATCATATAAATTCAGTACACACAATATAAATGAACAAGATCAAAATGTTAGTTAACCCCTTAATTAATACAATCAACCCATCGGTGTACAAAATATAAATCCATTACTATTTAGATTGTAAGCCACAGGCAGGGACCGCATCTATGTTTATGTTCTGTATAGCGCCAGGTACATGACCGGCGCTATATAAAACTTTATAATAATAATAATAATAATAATAATAATAATAATAATATTTACCTCTCAACACCTCCCTGCTGCCACCAGGGGGCCCAGCTATCTTCCCCTCCCCAAGATGAGGGGTTGCTTTAACAACATTCCAAAAACTAGTATTCCAATGCTAACTTGCACAACTGAAAGTATATGGGTAAATGAAGAAATAAACACCAACACACAAATGAAAGGGCAATAAAGTTCTATCCTTAGCTCCTACCAAGTTTTCATAGCATGCATTGTGTACTTTTATTCAATGCAAATGAGAGAAATATTTGACTCAAATATTTTTGAGTCAAATCAAAACAACATGCAACCTTTGGCTGAGGAATGTGCATAAAATATAACTCAAGGGTCCAGCAGTCTCTATATTGCTAAGAAAAGTCTCCAAACTTCCCATTTACCTGAGTTTCCATTTAGCTTGTTTTCCAAACCTGATTTGCATCAGTCAGAGACCAAGTAAATTTAAGGTTCTATGGAAAAGTAAGTTATTGTTGCTTTTTAAAGCTTTTGCTAAATTCTTATAGCACACTGAAAAATAACAGCTAAGTTATAAAATACTTAAAACAAAGCTCTAGGTGCTGAAACTGATGGAACAGAAACATAATTAAATAACAGGATAGCTGAACTGTAACTTCCTTGTGGCAAAGTAACCTTCAGCGTTACTGTAGTCAACCATGTGCCTATACACACACCCCTCTACCTCGTACCACTACTGGTAATTTACTCTTCTCAAACAACTCAAGTACCAATTTGCTTGGGCATCCTTTAAGAAATGGAAGGCTAGTCCCAATAAAAATAATACGAAAGAGCATAAACACTAGCAACGTAAATGTAAAGTGTTAATAAGGCAGGCCAAGAGAGATTTTGAAGGAAGGTTTGCTAAAGAGGCAAAAACAAGCAACAAAAACTTTTTCAAATACATCAGAAGCAAGAAGCCTGCTAGGGAGTCAGTTGGGCCATTAGATGACAAGGGAGTAAAAGGAGCGCTCACAGAGGATAAGGACATTGCAGAGAAGTTGAATGACTTCTTTCTTTCTTACTGTCATTTATACCCCGCCCCTCCTGTAAACAGCTCGTGGCGGCTCTTTGCGTCGGTCTTCACTGTGGAGGATTTTGGAGAGGCATCCTTGCTTTGTGGGTGAGGAATTGGAAGAGCTGTTACAAATCAATGTGATGTTTGAGGATGTTCTAGGGCACACTGACAAACTGAATACTAACAAGTCACCAGGGCCAGATGGCATTCACCCCAGAGTTCTGAAGGAACTCAAATATGAAATTGTAGACCTACTGGGATAGGAGATAGTGTCTTACTATGGATCAGAAACTGGTTGAAAGATAGAAAGCAAAGGGTTGGACTAAATGGTCCGTTTTCACAATGGAGAGATGTAAAAAGTGGTGTGCCTCAGGGATCTGTATTGGGACCGGTGCTGTTTAATGTAGTCATTAATGATTTGGAAAAGGGTGTTAAAAGTGAGGTGATCAAATTTGCAGACGACACCAAGTTATTCAAGGTAGTTAAAGCACGAGCCGACTGTGAGGAACTGCAACAGGTTCTTACGACACCTGGGTGCCTGGGCATCTAAATGGCAAATGAGATTTAATGTGGACAAGTGCAAAGTGATGCACGTAGGGAAAAATATTCCAAACTATGTGTACACAATGCTGGGTACTAAGCTAGGAGTTACCACTCAGGAAAAGGATCTGGGGGTGGTTGTGGACAATACAATGAAATCCACAGCGCAGTGCAAAGCAGCAGTCAAAAAAGCAAACAGAAGGTTAGGAATTATTTGGAAGGGGATAGAGAATTAAACTGAGGTTGTCATAATGCCTCTATAGAAATCAATGGTGCGACCGCACCTGGAATATTGTGTGCAGTTCTGGTTGCCCTATCTCAAAAAAGACATAGCTGAACTAGAAAAGGTACAGAAAAGGGCAACAAAAATGATCAAGGACATGGAAGGGCACCCGTACGAGAAGAGGCTTGGTAGGTTGGGGCTCTTCAGTTTGGAGAAGACACGACTAAGAGGAGATATGATAGAGGTTGATAAAATCATGAGCGGGGTGGAACTAATAAACAAGGAGCAGTTATTTACCCTCTCAGCTAGTACTAGAACTAGGGACACTCCATGAAATACATGGGTGGCAAGTTTAAAACAAATAAAAGAAATATTTTTTCACTCAGTGTATAATTGGGTTGTGGAATCAACTGTCAGAGGCTGTGGTAAGGGCCAGTACTATAGCTAAGTTTAAAAGAGGTTTGGACAAGTTTCTGAAAGATAGGTCCATTGGCAGCTATTAGCCAGACAGGATCAGGGAACATGACGGGAGCTGGGGGAAAACAAAAGGGAATGGATCCCCCATTGCGACCTGTAGGGTGCTTCTCCCAAGTCACTGTGATTGGTCACTGTCAGAGACAGGATGTTGGGCTAGATGAACCATTGGTCTGACCCAGTATGGCACTTACATTTTTATGTTCTTAATTTTTGACCATAAATACTCTGTTTTTCTTGCTACACTTGCTTCAAGCGTACAGTGCCTGCCAGAGCAAACCTACTATATGAATACCTCAGCATCTTAATCACTAGAAACGGTTGCTTAATCTGTTCTCAGGAACAAATGATATTAACGCTAACACAAAATTATTGGCCATTAAAGGAATTCTGTATGCAAGGCAATTTTTCTCACATAATATTACTAGAAAACAAATTATTTTCTACTAGAAAAAAAACTTATTTTGGAGAATCATTTATAAAAACAATATGCAAATATTTAGTAGTACCCACCTGAAACGATGCACTACTGTAATTATGAAATGTAATGATTCCAAAAATATTTCAGTAGTCCTTACACGTTTCTCGGTTACGTCTCCCTAATTTACCTATCAATTAGCTTAATTCATGTCCTGAAGTGTAAGCCACAGCTCTATAGGAAAGCTTCAGTACCCCTCACCCAAAATATCTAATGTTCAAAATGAAGCTGCACAAATAAAGTTCAGTACAAAGCACTTTAATACTAATATGTGTACCTTTGTCTTGCATATAATGTAGGAAGAGAAAATAGCAAATATCCAGCAGCTAACTTGTAAAGTCAAATACTTAACAGCTTCCATATAAGGACTATACTTTGCACCCATGAGGTCACATCCAAAAAATGTCATATTTAAATGCAAGAAAACCCCCCAACTCTGATCACTTATAGCATCTCAATTGTGGAGCATGGGATCGAAAGGAAATAAGCAACGAGAGCTTTGACTTGAATCTTAAGCTTCATGCTAATATTGATATGGCATTGGCTGCATCAATAAAATGTATCTTATCTGCTGTTAAAAAAAAAAAAAAAAAAAGCTTCATGCTTTCTCCCTCGCCTTCATATTATTGCCTTGGCTATTTTGAACAAAAATTAAGTTTCTGAATATAGAAATTTTGTTAAGTAATGAAATTTACATGTCTGTTTAGGAAACAAAGAGGAGAAATAAGACCATCAAGAGGAAAAAGTAGTACTCAAGGAAAACACCACCACAAGGAGAGGTTCAATAGATTTGGGCTCTTCAGCTTGGATGATGACTGAGGCCGTTTTTAAATGTGTGGAGGAGGGTCGGGTCCATGTGCAGCAGGAGAGCTGCTGAGTGAGCAGTGCATGTGGGGGGGTGAAGGTGCAGAGGAGCGCACACCCATTTACACCCACCTCCACGCATGGAGTCACCTTTTCGCCGGTTGCTCCGTACGTAAATACCAGCCCAGCATCCTGTCTCCAACAGTGGCCACCTTTGATTGCCTCAGAGAAGTACACAACAGGTCATAATGGAGTGATCCCAGCTCCTGACATAGGTTAAGTCTCCCAACCATCTTGACTAACAGCCACTTAAGGACCTATCCTATAACTTATCCAGTCTTTTATAAGCCCAGTTAAGTTACTGTCCTTTTCTACATCTCCTGGCAACAAGTTCCACAAGTTAATTGTATGCTGAATAAAAAATTATTTCCTTTTTATCTGTTTCAGGCTTGGCCATGCAGGGCAAGTGGATAGCTGCAATATTGGTGCTGAATTAGGGGGCGTTTTCACAAGTTACACTGGGCATGAAATTCACATCCAGTATAATGCGTAAGAACCCCCACCACTGAGAGATTTATATAAATTTAACCATATGGAATTAAATTTACACCTTGGATTAAATGCTGTACCAAATAAACAGACATAATTCAAATTAAGATCATTACTAGTTGACCAAAAGTTTTCATTTTAGAATCATCCCATTCAGAAAAAACCTCTCAGAATATTATGTTTTTTCTGGAACCATGTCTATTGCATTTAACATCATCCTTCATGATCCAGGAGGAATATTCTCCAATACTGTTCCAAAAATCCATTAATAAACCAAGTAAAGATGTTAAATGTAAATATTGTAAAATTGAACTTGTGTGTTATGTTCACAATCTACTCCCATTTGCAAGTTTTACCATGTCATTTGAGTCTAAACCCATGGAACACCTTAGTGCCGCTTTACTTTATAAGTAGGACATTATCGTCATTTTGCATAAGGAACGAACAAAACTGAAAGAATCATTCTTTTTGTTGTGTGAACACTCTTCTGCTTGAATTCAGTATTACCTTATTTTTTTGTGCAAGTAAGTCTATAACAGGCTCAGCAATAAACCTGCTTACCCAGATAAAAGATTTCTTTGTTTCTCTACATAAATAAGTCTGAATGATCACCTGGTCACAGATAACTCTAACAAAAAATTTTGAAGCAGCCATGTAAAAAACCCCAAATTTAATTCTTTCCAAGTGGCTAGCTATCTCTTATACACTCCAGGTGGCAGTAGCAGCCACATGTATACAAGTAATGTACCAAGTTTCTCACAAGAGGGCAGCAGCTAGTAAGCTTAATTTTCTTTTTTTATCTGAAGTTGTCGTCAAAAGATTAAGTTGGCTTTTAAAATAGGTTACTGCATAAAAAATAACATTAACAAAGCTGCCTTTACAGCTTTCGATATTAACTGAATGCCTAATTCAAAGGATAGTAAAAGCTATTCTTGGAAGAAGAGCAATACAAAGATTTTTTAGGAGCAAAAGGTTACTGTGATTTGATGTAGATCATCCATTCCGATGCTGTTGACTAAAAGTAAATTAAAATAACCTAATTTAGGTCATGTTCACACAAAACAGAGCTAACCCGACACAAAGCCTGATCATGTGGCCACTAACACCTGGGGTTAAGTGACCGACACTCAATTGTTATTGGGTGGGAGTGGCCACAGAGTACAGTAACTTGCTCCCACAAATAAAAGTACTACACACTAATCTCAGAGGAGATCTAAAGGTAAGTGTGTGGTTCTAGTATGAATACAGAACTTGAGAAATTGTAATCAGCCAGTTTAAAGTGAGAAACTTTGATACAGAATTATATGTTTTAAACTTCTCCCAAAACAGAGAGCATTGAGACCTATGAAAAACTGAATTAGAAAACTGTATTTCTAATGTCTTTGTATCCAATTCACTGGCAAGTCATCCTAATTAACTCCACATTTTAAAATCTGATTTTAAGATTTCTAGTGTCCCCTATTTCGTTTATAACCAACCTATATGATACTTGCACAAGTGGAACAGAAAAATCATCAGACTTGTTAATACATTTAGAAAAGTTACCAAGCATTTCACCCTCCACTACAAACACATTTTGCACTTCTCTGCCAACGTGGACTTTAAACATACTATCAAACTTCTTGAGTCAGTGGCAACGCAGAGTATTTGTCGCAAGAACATGTTGTCAGCAAGGAATATCTGCTCCTGCTTAAATGTTCAAAGATCATTCTTCAGTATACTGGTTAAGACATTAGTTTCCAGCCTAAGGGGATCTCTGCTACTAGAGTTAAGTGATCATGACAGTGTACAGTCTTGAAAGACAAAGCTCCTATCCTTTGGCTACAAATGCTTCTAATCTTATGAAGTCACTTTAATTACAGTATGCTGTGCTGGAAGTCTAATCTGTTACTTGCCATTACTTTTTAGTTAAACTGTCATCTACATTGTGGTATGATGTGCACTGAAAGGTTTCTCATTATCGTGGATCAAATTGTGTAATTTGTTGTAAAACATATTGGAACCATGCCACACTAGAGCAGTGAACTGAGGGATACCTGCAGTTACAGGATACTATTTTAAAGCTTAGCCTTCACAAGAATACTAAGTAATTATGCCAGGAATAAACATGTTTCTTAGTTTTGCAACAGGATTTACTGACAGACTGAACCACTAGCCTAAGAACTCTAAAGCTGCATGTACTTTGTGGGACAAGATCATGTATAATCTTTCATGTGAGAGGGTAAAATGAAATTGTATGTAAAAAAAAAAAAAATGAACACACTGATGAGTTAATCCAATTATCTTCCACTTTAAAAATACAATTTAAAAAGGCATAAAACAAACTCTGTATTTTTTTTTAAATGTCTGTTTAAAATTTAGCTATTACAAGTATTTTCCTGGAATTAAAAAATAATAATTCAAAGAAAACAGTTGTGTAAATATTCTCAGCAATGTTTGCAACCCAAGTATTGCAGTAATGGAAAAGTTGCAATATACTGAGAAACCAAAGCAAACGTAATTAGTCTAATTGTAGACTTCACCTGGTCAGGACAATAAAAAGGGAAGTTACTGTAATTCATGAACAATGAAGTAGATGTATAAACTCTTCAGGGATAGGTAATCTAAAGTGAAGTAAATACTTTAAGGTGTAAATTACACAATCTAATAGGAATACAGATTTCACAACATTAAAAAATATATTTAATCTGTCATTGGCCTTATTGAAATAGAGCTTTTAAAATACTTTATTTAAGCCTTTGTGTGGGGAACCTTTTACCTACCGCAGGCCACTTTGAAAATTAGTATAAACTCTGTCAGTTGCACAGAAACTGGGGACAGGGATGTTTAAGAGGTATATTCATGGGTCCAGATAATTGATCCATGCCTTGTACCTATCACCTATCCTTGAGTGCATCCTTGCTCCATTCCCCTGAACTCATTCCTTCCAGTGCTTGAGGATATCTGGCCTACTCCTGATTTAAACCTATGACACAGAGTTAATATCAAAAGTACTTGGGAGAAATATCTGCATAAGCATAGATGTTTGTTTGCTTTAAATTAAGTGCTAACCACAAACTGCTGTACTTATTCAGCAAAACCAAAACCACTAGTGTATTCAAAACTGAATTCAAATTATTCTGACTGTAAGCAATTATTTAAAGTATATACTTACACATTATCTTCTACACAAATTTTAGGCCCAACTACATTGGCTGCTCCACTTGCCATCTTGAAGGCAAAGTGTTTTTCAGGACAAGCTTTTGAAATTCCACATTTATATCTTGGGGGTTTTGTAGCTTTGAAAAGGAAATAAATATGATTTTAGACAACAGTAATATATAATGAGATATCTGTGCACATTTTACAAAACATTTTAAGAAAAGGATGCACAGAAGCCAACATTCATCTTAGCATGGATACTCAACGAGTAAGAGAAAGCATGTTTGAATTACTTAGCTCACCACCACCCTTGTAAGGCTGACAGGTATAATCTTTTTATAAATGGTAAAACTGACATGGACAGATTAATGGCCTGAACCAAACTACACTGAAATCCAAAGTTGTGTGGAGACAGCCAAGGAATCACGCAAACTCAATGCTAGATAAAGTGGTCACAGGCTGCAAATTTATTGAATTCTGGCAGGTGGCCCCTACCCTGGGCTCACCAGTCATCGCCTTCCAGCACCTCCTCCCAAGAGTGCCTCTGCCAGATGCTTAAGGGTAACAGTGTAAATAGGCTCTCTGGACATCCCTTGTGCCAAATATCAGCAAGTGGAACCATGAACAGCACTTCATTCTTATATGCAGGCAGGCAAACCCTGTGCTATCCAGAATGCCACCAGCTAGGTCGGCACATTCCTACCCTGAAAAGGGTTGCAAAGGGGCATGGGGCAAGCACCCAACCTAGCCGAAAAGCCATTAGCCTTTGCCTATCCCTGGCTCTATTAGTAATTTGCTCCTTATTGTGCACTGTATATTGTGTTTTTTTCAATCATTCTTTCCCCCCTGCCCCCCATCATGGTTCCCTCCCTGATAGCTGCCTTACTGTTGCAACAAAGTAGCATGACACATGCAGCATCATACCTCCCACTGCCCACGTGGGTTGCTAAACCACCTGCTACGGAGAAGGCAAAAATCACATCCCTTACTTGCTAAATACAGAGGTATGTAAATTCCTTATCAGCCTTGAATACAGCAACTAGCCAACACCATAGCAAGGTAATTGAACTATATAGAACACTGCTCGGGCGGGTGGGTTTCTGCTTATTCTGGGCAGCCAAACAAAAGAGACTGCCCAGGTGAGTCTGGGCTATTTAAGCTGGGCCAGAGCCCACGCCTGCGGAGGTTCTCACCTGGCCATAGGCCAAAGGTCTCAGGTGGTCAGATAGGAGGGGCAGGCAGACACCTGGCAAAGAAGTGTCCCCACCTCCAGCTACAGGATTCCTAACTGCCCCCCACAAAGATGCCACCACAGATGGGCGGGAGCATTCTGAATGCTTGTATTGAATTAAATCGAGTTTTAACTTGTCCAAGATCTTGAAGAATGTCTATGGCCTAGGAAGAAGAGAATCCAGAGCCAGTGTGGTACAATGTAGTGGATAAAGTACTGGGCTTGGACCTGGGAGATCAGGGTTTGAATCTCACCCCAGCCAAATGAACCCAGTGGGTGGTCTTGGGCAAGACACAACCTGTCAGTCTCAGTTCCCCATTTGCAGAATGGGAATGTGTGTGTGTGTCTTGTCCATCTTAGATTGCAAGCCCACTGGGCAGGGACCTGTCTCTAAAATCTGTGCTGTGCATGTCTACTAGCACTATAGAAATGATTAGTAGTGTACATTCCCTTGCTCAAATCTCATCTTATCCCATCTTTCCCCCGACCCTAACTCAGCCTTCTCTCTTGCTCAAATTATGCAATTAGAACCATTTAGACCTTTCCGCAGAAGATTTTAAAGAAAAGTAGTGTTGTCCAAAGTTAGGGAAACCCTCTTTGAATATTTAAAGACTCTACAGGCATTCTTACTTTTAGCTTCAGTTGATACATCATAAATCTCTCTCTCAATTTCACAATTAGATAGGAGATGATCTTCTGATAGAGAATATATACCTACAACATTTTTATGCTCTTGTGGTTATTTCCCTACTGAAATGAGGATCAATATAAAATGTTATGCAAACATGCACCATTTCAGGAAACAGTTTAAGAGCTGCTGAGCATGTTTTTCTCTCTTCTCCAATTACCCTGCTCTACTGCATCACGAGCACTGGACATTAATTTTGCTACTCTGTTTCTAGAGAATGCAGTTGCTAAATTTTATAGCTAAGTCTTCTCAGTCTTTTTCTTACATAGGCCATTTATTGTTGAATGTCAGATTCATTAGAGAAAGGGAGATTTTACATCAGTGGTGTGGACTTTGGGTGCAGCCACTTGGGACAGAGTGGGGAGGCTACCATGCCTTGGGTAGCCTTACACTACTGTGGGCAGATCGGCCAAATGATGCAGTACACTGTGTGATCAGTGCCCACCAGATGTCCCCCCACACTGGAGTGGGGGGGGGGGGGGAGCAGCTGGCTGCTAAGCGATCCGTCCTTGGAAAAATTCAAAGGACATGTCACAGAGCAGCCTTACCTCAGTTGGTGTAAGACTGCCCAAGGCAGGGCCACTCATGTGCCAGGGCTGCGCTTGTTCTGCCACACGGGGAGCACTGTTGCAGGGCTTTGATAAGTTGTCACCATCGCCTGTCATGTGTGGACATGTCTCGGACGGGGGCAGGGCTGCGCGCCCGCTCATCTGGCCAGTGCCACAGCATGCCCTGGCAAGTGGCTCTGACAGGAACCGGCTGGCCCGGCTTCCCCACGCTGGCCCCACAGCGTGGTGGCGGCAATTGTCAACCACGAGGCTGTGCTGCTGCAGCTCATGAAACCTCACCCCCTAGGACCAAATGCGGCCCATGGCTGATTTTTATTTGGCCCGCTTTCGGTTCCTGGATCTGGCTGCTGGATCTAGGTGCTACCCTCAAGCACTGAAAAAGTAAGCTCAGGGGAAGAGAGCTGGAATGAGGGTGCAGTGAAGTGGTAATAAAGTGGCTCCCTATACAATAAAGGGCATGCCCTTAAGGACAGGTGATGATCCATGGCAGTGATCGATGATCTGGACCAACCTTTTCCTTCCCCCCATCCTAAGCACACTCCTTAAGCACCCCCAACTCCTATACAGGCCTCTAATTTTTAGAGTTGCCCCTGGGCTGGAAAAGGTTCTCTATCCCTGCTTTAAACTCACATTAGACACCTATGCTTCTGTTTTATCCCTGCTCCGCAAATAAAAAATGCCTTGGACATTGTTGTTTGGCCAGGACAGCAAAGCATTTGCTGACCTATGTACGGTCTAGGACAGTTTCCATTTACAGGTCAGGTAAAACGATGACAACGGTTGGGTAGCACCAAAATTCCCAACATTGTTGGCTAAACCTTATGTTAAAGGAAAGAAGAAAATAAACTCTCTGATCTAACTGGAAACAAGACTTTCTATTCATTAAAGAAACATGTTTTCCACTTCTAGTTAGACTGAGTCACAGCAACACCAAGTACAAAAAACAGGGCAAGTACAGTACATGCAAACCTCTCAAACGTTTATGGTATTCACATACAAAGTACTTACAGCGTGCAGCTGTCTCCAAAGCCGATCTAGCTAAAAAAGAGATTTTAAAAATAATTATCTTATGAGTTTACAGTTCAGTATAGACCTATAAAACATCTACCAGCACCATATTAAACTATAAGGCACAAATATGACGGGGGGGGGGGGGAGGAGAGAGGATAACATTTTTAGAAGTAGCCTTCAGAATTTGACAGTGGGCAATTTCACATAGGCCTCCTTACAGGAAAAGAGTATGAACAGTAACAGACCCTGTGCCATTGCCACACAGCACCCACTTCTCTGCTATGGGTGAAGTGGACACAGGGGGGTACTCCATATCTGCTTCCTCCACTTGGAAAGGGCTGTGTGAACACAAGACTGATGAACACCACCATTTACATGAATTGGAACTACAGACATACAGCTCTCTAAAGAATCAACTTTTAGGTATTTAGAGTTGGCTACTTTTCAGAATCTGGATCCCTATCTTTAAGCTGTGAACATTTAAGTTTTAGGGACCCCCTTGTACACCAAGACAAGCACAAAATACAATGTGTCGATTACTGCACACATGGGGATACGCTTCCGGCTGTGTGGACTGCACTGCATTTTTAATATAGTGGGCAAGAATATTTCGAGCTCTACAATTTAACATGGATATGGCAGATGACATTAAGGTTATCAAAAATATATCCTAAACTTTAAATAGTGTTCAACAGGACCTGCAAATGTATAAAATCTTGTGTATATTTTATTATTTATTATTATTATTATTATTATTTATATAGTGCTGTACCTGGCACTGTACAATCCACAGTCAGAGACTGGTTCCTACCCCCAAGGGGCTTACAATCTGAGACACAAGGGAGATGGATACGAGAGAGAGGTAAACATCAGGAAAGACGAGTACATTAATGAGGTTGAGAAGTTGCAGGCTCACATACTTTGCTTAGTTACAGGGAATTAGATTCTGAGTGAGGGGGAAAGGATGCAGTATCATGCATGATAAGCTAGGGAAGGCCTGACGGAAGGGGTGGGTTTCCAGGAGGGATTTGAAAGTTGGGAGGGAGGGAGCGGAGCGAATGTATCCAGGGAGGGAGTTCAGGCACGAGGGGCAGCACGGGAGCAGAGGCGAAGACATTTAGAGGAGCAAGGGGTTCGTGAGCAGGCGAGGGTGGGGGCAGAGGAGGCACGAAGCTCGCGGGCAGGAGCATGGCAGGATAAAAGCACAGAGAGAGATGTGGGAGCGGTCATGAAAAGAGGAATTGGGTTCCTTACCTTGGGAATTCCTTTTCTATTCCCTCGAGGGAGGTCATTCGGACACTGGGAGCGATCTCCCCAACGACCACTAGGAGGCAGCACAACTTTGCTGGGAGCACGTGGGGAGAGCGCTCCCCCGCCCTCCCAGAAGTAATAAGCCGAGGACGAAGCTTATCTGAAAAACTTAACAGAGATTAGTAACAATCCCCCGAAGGGGTAACATACAACTAAACATCCCAAGAGTTAATTCAGCGCCCAGGAAACTCTGGGTGGGCCGAATGACCTCCCTCGAGGGAATAGAAAAGGAATTCCCAAGGTAAGGAACCCAATTCCTCTTTCTATACCCTCTCGTCCGGTAATTCGGACACTGGGAGGTACCAAAGCAGTAATTTATTCGATGGGAGGGACTGGGCGCTTATTGAGGATCTAAAACCCCCTGCAGCACCCGCCTCCCAAAGGCGGCTTCAGCAGACTCGAAGCGATCTATTTTATAGTGCCTCGTGAATGTGTGGAGACTTCTCCACGTAGCCGCTCTGCAAATTTCTAATGTGGGAGCCCTGGCCCGGAACGCCCAAGTAGTGGAGGCTGAGCGGGTCGAATGAGCTAGAACTCTAGCTGGAGGGACCAAGCTTAAGGCTCTGTAGGCGTCTGCTACACAAGCAGAAATCCACTTCGCAATGATGGATTTCGAGACTTTCTTACCCTTGGAGTGAGGGTGGTAGCTCACCAAGAGGGAGGAAGTTTTCCGAAAGGGAAGAGTACGCTCCAGGTAAATCTTGAGTGCCCTGCGTACATCTAAAGTGTGCCAAAGCCTCTCTAAGGAGTGGCGAGGCTTAGGGCAGAAGGACGGGAGGACCACCTCCTGTGCTAGGTGGAACAGGGAGGAGACCTTAGGAAGGAAGGTTGGGTCTAGCCTAAGTAGCACCGATTCCTTTCTGAAAATGCAGAAAGCTGGGTCGATGGACAGAGCTCCGATTTCAGACACCCTTCTTGCCGATGTTATAGCAATAAGGAAGGTCATTTTGATGGATAAAAAGTAAAGGGACACCTGGTGCAGAGGCTCGAATGGAGGACCCATTAGTGCCTTAAGAACCACATTGAGGTTCCATGTAGGAAAGCGGTGTACAACCGGAGGGGCTACACGCTTGGCTGCCCTCAAGAACTGTTTCACATGCAGGTGAGAGGAGAATTTATTGGCAGAAGACGAGGAGATGGTACTGTCAATGGCCGATAGCTGTCTAGCCAGTGTGTTGGGACGAAGCCCCCTATCGAGGCCGTCCTGTAGGAATTGGAGGACTTGAGGAACGGAAGGCTGACGAGGTGGAACGTGATGGGTGTGACACCAGCGGACAAACATCGCCCATGTAGACTGGTAAATTCTCCTTGTCGATTGTCGCCTGGAGGCGAGGAGAGTCCGGACTACTGGAGCTGAGTACCCTTGGGCTCGGAGAGCGTCGGCTTCAATAGCCAGGCTGTCAGTCTCAGGAACTCTGGCCGATCGTAGCAAAGAGGTCCCTGGGTGAGGAGATCCGGCGTGACTGGTAGAGGGAGGTAAGTTCCTCTGGATCGGCTGAGAAGGTCTGGAAACCACGATCTGCGTGGCCAGAACGGGGCTATCAGAATGACTGTGGCCCGCAGTCTCTTGGCTCTGCTGATCGTTCTCGCTAAGAGAGGAAAGGGAGGAAAGGCGTACAGGAGGCCGTGGGGCCAAGGGTGGCTGAGAGCGTCGTGAGCCTCTGCCAGCGGATGTGGGCTCCTGGCGAAGAATCTCTGCGTCTTGCGATTGGAACTCGACGCAAAGAGGTCCACTACTGGGGTTCCGAAGGAGGTCATCACGTGATGGAACGCTTGAGGGGACAGAGACCATTCCGCCGGGTCTAGCACTCGTCTGCTGAGCCAGTCCGCTTGAACATTGTCCTGGCCCCTGATATGTCTGGCTGACAGGGAAAGAAGATTGCCCTCCGCCCATCTGAACATCAGGGTGGCTTCCTTGTGGAGCGACGAGGATCGAGATCCCCCTTGATTGTTCACATAAGCTTGTGCAGTGGTATTGTCTGTGAAGACCAGCACATGATGGTTGTGAAGCTGTGGGAGGAAGTGGAGGAGTGCTAGACGGATCGCCCTGAGCTCCAGCCAGTTCATGCTGTGCGCCAGTTCGTGGTGTGACCATGACCCCTGGACCGTGTGTGTGCTGAGGTGGGCCCCCCACCCTAGGAGGCTGGCGTCGGTGGTGAGTATGAGTCTCTCCGGTTCTAGGAGAGGGACGCCGGCGAGAAACCGGTGGGGTTGCTCCCACCACGCTAGCGAGTGGCGAGCGGCCGGAGTGAGAGCAATGGACCTCGGGCTGCTGTCGATTATTGCTGATTGCCAGGGCCGCAGAAGCGCCTGCAAGGGGCGAGAGTGGAAGCGCGCCCATTGCAGGTGACGTATGAGTGAGATCATCAAACCCAGGAGAGAAGCGAGGGTGAGGATCGGGACTCGTGGGCGGTCGCGAATCGTCTTGATGAGGGACAATAATTTTGCCTGTCGCTGGAGAGGGATGAACACTCTGTTCAGGGAGGTGTCGAACACAACCCCTAGATGTTCGAGACGTTGAGATGGGGTAAGATGGCTTTTGGGAATATTGATAACGAAGCCGTGGGTCTCGAGGTATTCCTTGGTGCGAGTGAGATGAGTGTGGGCCAGCTGCAGGGACGGAGCGGTAACTAGCAGATCGTCGAGGTATGGAAAAACCGCTATCCCCTCCAGTCGGAGCGCCGCTATGAGGGGGGCGAGAACCTTGGTGAAGGTCCGAGGGGATGATGCCAGTCCGAAGGGGAGGGCTCGATACTGCCAGTGCTGGCCGTCGTAGCAAAACCGGAGCCACCTCTTGTGTGCCGGAAGGATGGGAACATGGAGGTAAGCGTCCTGCAGGTCGAGAGATGCCATCCAGTCGCCTTGGGAAAGGGCTAGGGATATGGAGTGAAGTGTCTCCATCTTGAAGCGTTGCCTGCGTAGCGCCTTGTTGAGACGCTTTAGGTCGAGCACTCCCCTCCACGAGCCGGATTTTTTCTGCACGAGGAATAAAATCGAGTAGACCCCCAGGCCGCGCTCGTGCCACGGCACCCTCTCTATGGCCCCCAGTTGGTGGAGCCTGGTGATCTCCGCCCGCAGATGCCCGTGTTTGACGGGGTTGCGTGAACGAGGAGATATTCTGAAGGTCTCCCGCGGATAGTATTTGGTCTCTATCGAATATCCTCTGGAAACTGTTTGAATGACCCACGCATCTGATGTGTTCAGGGCCCATCTTGGTGCGAAGGCGAGGAGACGCGCACCGATCCGTGGAGAGACGGGGGAAGAAGCGGCGATACAGTCAGGATTCCTGCCTACGAGGCGGTGATCCTGCACGACGGTTCTGTTGGTGCTGAGGCGATGGTCTGGTGAACTTGCCTCCCCTGCCCCTCTGAAATCTATTGCGGTTAGCAGTGTTCCAGGAGGGTTGCGTGGAAGATTGGTAGCGCTTCTGGCCCTGTTGGAAGCGAAAAAAGGGGCGAAAGGGATTCCTGCCCGTCTGGATCTGGTTCAGCGAGTGCTTCTTGTCCTTGTTAGAAGCCTCCTGTAGTGCTTTGTCTAGCACCGTGCCAAACAGCTTGCCGCCCTTAAACTTGCTGTTAACTAACAAGTTCTTTGCGTGTGCATCAGCCCGCCACGAACGAAGCCAGAGTCTGCGTCTGGCTGCAACATTGGCTGCCATCCCTTTTGCAATCCAGGTCAGCATGTCCATTGATGAATCTATCAGGAAGGCCTGAGCGAGAGCTACGTTAGTGGCTAACTTCGTGGACTGTGCTCTAGTAATGTTAGGGTCTTTCCCCATCTTGAACCACTTCATCACAGCCCGAGAGACATATGACGAAGTGGTAGCCATGCGCAGAGCATTGGACATGGCCTCGTAACTCTTCCTAAGGCCGGTTTCCAGGCCTTTGTCAGTCTGATCTTTTGGTAATAAATCCCCTTCTGAGGGGAAGACAGACTGTCGGGCGAGGGATGCAGCGGCAGCATCAACCCGGGGCAGGGCGAAAATGGGCTTGCTCTGTTTAGCAAAGGCGTACAGAGTCTGTTGAGGCCTAGATAACTTGAAGGACTTAGTGGGGTGCTTCCACTGTGCCCTTATAATTTTCTCAAAGGCTTTGTCTAGGGAAGCGCCTTTGGAGGCCTGGCCCAATTTGGGAATATATTCCCTGTCTGATTCCTCGTCCCCATCGGAGGAGGAATCGGAGTCCCTTTTCTGGAGAGGTCTGGGAGTGACCTTTAACACCCTCTCCGCTCTCATAATTATTTTAGGGCCGTGGTCCAGGGGTAGCTCCCTGCCTAGGTCCTTATGGCCCCTGGAAAGGATCCGCTCCCAATCGAGGGACTTGTCCTCCAGCAGAGAGTGGGAGGCCCTGGATGAGCCAGCCTCTGACTCCTCCTCTGAGGAGGGTACAGGGTGGTAGCTGGGCCTAGTGGGGTGGGCCCGTGGCCGTTTAGCCGGGGGAGGGGAGTCAGCCTGAGAGGATCCCCCAGAGAACTCCCCTTCTTCAGGGGGAGAGCAGGGATCGTCCTCCTCAGCCGAGGAGGACCCCAACAGCTCTGAAAGGGAGGCATGAGCCCTGGGGGTAGGGGGGCCCTTACCCTTCCCCTTCCCCGCAGAGCGGGAGGCTCCCTTAAACTTTTCTTTAGGGTTTGGCCCCCGGGGAGAGGGTCTCGCACTGCGAGCCCTCTGGTTGCTCTCTATGCGAGAGAGAGCCCCCATCATGGCCCGAAGGGCTTCCAGCTGGGCCTGCTGGAAAGGATCGGGCCCAGCCCCCCCCCCGGTCCCTCGTACCTGCGAGGAGGCAGCCGAAGCTACCTCCCCCTCGATGTCCTGGATGAGGGAAGCCTGAGGGCTGCGGGCGTCTTGGGGCCGCCGGGCGGGGAGGGAGGTCTCGCTTCCGGTTTCCCCCTCCGCCGCCATTTCGGCTCTGGCCCGGTCAGCTTGCGGCGTGGCCGCGGCCGCATGGCCCTGCCTGGGCTTGCTGGACTTCCGCTTCTGTGCCCCAGCGGCAGTTGGAGGCTGCGGCGCCCGTCCGGCTGCGGCGCGGCGGGTCTTAGCCGTCTCGGCCATTGCGGCGTCGGGGGGGTAGCTCCGTGGAGTCCCCGCTCCGAAAAAAGCCTCTGGCCTGAACCCGTGGGCCGGCCAGAGAGATAAGCCTCCTCCCGCCGTGCGGGGAGGCTGCGCCCGGGAATCGGTGCGGAGGCACCGGCAAAGTTCTTGTCCACGTGGGGGGTGCAGCGCACCCGGCTGCACGTCCTACTGAGTCGGAGGCAGACAACGAACTGGGAGGGCGGGGGAGCGCTCTCCCCACGTGCTCCCAGCAAAGTTGTACTGCCTCCTAGTGGTCGTTGGGGAGATCGCTCCCAGTGTCCGAATTACCGGACGAGAGGGCATAGAAAGCCTTGAAGGTGAAGACCAGGAGCTTGTGCTGAATGTGTTCCCATAGAGGGAGCCAGTGCAGGGCAGAGAGGAGGGGCTGTACATGGGTCAAAGCAACAGGCAAGGTGGATGATTTTGGCTGCAGAGCATTGAATGGAGATGAGGGGGGCCAGATCAGAGCAAGGGAGGAAGGTGCAGTAGTCAAGACGAGAGAGGACTAGAGCATGGACTAGGGTTTTTGCACTGGCAACAGTAAGACAAAGCCAGGTTTTAGCCATATTGTACAGAGCAAAGCGACAGGATTTTAGCAACAGCCTGGATCTGAGGCTTAAAGGAGAGGGAGGAGTAGAAGATTAATCCCAGGATACAGGCCTGAGGGACCGGCTGGATGGCGACTCCCTCAATGGAAATTGAGAGGGAAGTAGGAGGGGAGCGTTTCGGGGGAAAGATGAGAAGTTCAGTCTTGGCTATATTAAGCTTGAGTTGGTGATGAGACACCCAGGCAGAGATGTCAGCAAGACAATAGTATTCATACAATAATGTAGCATTTACATTATAACATTAGTATTTACATTTTAACTTCATTTTAAAAGCAGTAAACTTCAATATCTTTTTTTAAAGGGCAGAAATGAAAACTCAGGTGAGCTTACTATATACTGTGACCAGATAGAGATTGTTATCCTATGAACTGGTCAGGAAAGGATTCATCTGGCCTAGTCTAGGAGAAACTGACAAACAAAGGTCTAGGGGGTAACAATATAATAACAAACAGAGCCTGCAAAGGCAAAACCTCCTATAAAAACAAATAAAACAAATTTATTTTAACTACATAAAGAATGCATGCAAAAAGTATGGACGCAAGACGTTACACAGGTTTATCAATAGAAAAGTGTATCAGCAGGGACTAAAAAGGCTCCATGTATAGGTAATTCTTTTCATGTATAAGAAGTCCTCAGAAAAGTCTTCTGAAAAACTTCTGCTAAATTAATAAATGTAATTAATTACCTAATTAATAAATAATTAGGTAACTCAAAAAAAGTAAAACGTAAAACATTCTTTGGAAAAACAAAAACAAAAGACCCTTACAGTTAATATACATTCTTTTTAACAGTTACAACAATGAGTTTTACAATGCACAATTATTTATTAAATGTATGTATAAGAATTATTTTGTTTTAACCATTTTTTATTTATTTAGTTTTTTATGAGCGCTTAATTAGCCTCGGTTTCTTTGAGCTTTTCTCCCAGCACCCTGTGTTTTAGGAGGTCTCCTTTCAAGTTTTCTTAGTTTTCTGAGCTCTAAACCTTTGTGGTGAGTAAGATATATTTTCTGCAGGTTTTTTGCCCATGGATTTTTTAAAAAGCATGTTGCATATTAGTTTCTATAAGAGATTTATTTCTCTATTTATTGGTATTGTATTGCATTTTGTCTAGCCTTATATCCTCCTGAAGAAGCCGCTTTCAGCAAAACTTGGAAGAGGACTAAGAGAACAGAAGTTTTTCAGAAGACTTAGGCTAAGAGAAGCCAGCCAAAAGGTGCTGCCCTGGATTAAGTTTCCCTCCAGGAGCTGGTCCCTCCAGGCTACAATAGACTCTTAGGATGTCATCAGACATAATGTTAGCCACATGCAAATCTGTAGCAAATCTAAAGCATGCAGATTCTGGTGCCATCATTTGGTACATGTGGTAACACAAGCAAACATTGGGTGTTTTTAGACAAGCAAGGCTGGAGGGATGGGTCCGTGTCTGCTGGGGAGCAGCTATTCAAGTGGAGTGCATGGGGAGGAATTCTAATGGGCAGCTCCCAGTTGACATGCACTTTCTTGGCTTGCCCCGTATGGCGCACTCTGGATTTCTCGGCAGTGCGCCAGGAGTAGGGTGCTGAGTGGCTCACAGGAGCGCACATCCCCCACGTCACCTTCAAATGGGTGTTTGGCTTAGTGGCTCCTGGATAGCCATGTGTGGTAACATCTCGGTTTTTTTGTTTTTGGTAGCATCTCGTTTTAAAAATGCCCTCTGATGCTGTTACTGGTTTGCTCCACAACCCAATAGGCCCCTCCCAACAGCTTTCCCCTAGAAATGAGTGAAATTGGTGTGACTGCTGCCTTATCCACCTCAGGCTATCCTTCCCTGCTTTTTAAAAAGAACTGGCAAATTCTATTTCTCTCAAAAAGCATTTCCAGTTTTAGCGTCAGTCCCTACTTTGTGTCCCCAACAGCACCTTTCTTAAAGTGTTTTTTGCTGTGCTGCCTTTGCTACAGGTTTGTGCAGCACTTCCACTTCAACAGAGAGGGAAGGCAGAGTGTTTTATAAACAGTATCATGTAGCCATGCTGTCCTTGTAGTCTGCTCTTTTAGCCCTGCAACAGAGCTTGGCATATTGAGGTAAACAAGAACAGTTTCCAGTTACTTGATTTTCCAGTAGATCTTCAACACTCAGCAGGGTGTGATGAACTACTGGATGTAATGTCAGCTACGTGAAAGCACTTGTTACACATTTTACAGTCACGATGGAGGTTTGCATAAATTGTGTGGCAGGCGAGTAGCAAACCAGTGATGGACATGTACATAAACAATGGCAAGATGCTTGGCACAGACCTCAAAGCTATTGCACACTGAGACTGAGAACCAAGCCCATCAGGCTCTTAAGGGTCTTGGCGGACTGTGCATAATGATGTAGGAATGGACTTGATTTGACAGAACTAGTACAACTCTATCCCTTCCAGGGAAAAAAGGGATGAACGTGCAAGTTGGCCACAGAGGGCAAACCAGCTATATATAACAATAAAAAACAGTGATTCTTCCAGAACAAAACCATGCCAAGTTGACAATGGAAAGTGCACACATCATGCAGATAACAATTCAAATTGAAACCACATATACAAGGAAAAAACAACTGGAAACTGTCACTTACCAAATAGGCTTCCTAAGTTTGAATCCATTTTTATTTCAAATACTTGAGATATGACATAAAAAGTCAGCAGAAATACTGCCACAGCTACCACCAACTTTGCAGCACCTATTGAGAATTACAGGAAATAGAAAATGAGGTTTCCAGAATATATTTATATTTTGTAATTTGTATATAGCAAATGGAAGCTATTTGCAAAGCAAATCTTAAAATCCTGCAAAAGTAACCCATAGTCAGTTGTGCTAAATAATGTGGACATGGCTGCTGCCAGAAATTTTTTTACAACAAAACTGCAATAATGTACAAAAGTAAAAATCAGAACAGGAGGTCAGTACCTTTGAGACATACATTTTAATTATTGAAATGGATGAATTTTCCTCTCTTCTATGGTTAATGCTTCTTTTTCTTCCTTCTTACAGCCTTCCATGGGCACCAACTCATACCTCCCCAGTAGCCTGTTAAACACACTGACAAACAATACTGCTTCTGAACTAAGTTCTCTACTTTGCAAGGGGTTCTTGTCACTTTTCTGAGCATGCAACTGATTGGAACGTACATATGTTTCTTGTTAATCCCCTTTAAAATATGGATTTGTGTCTTTTTATCCTCCTTTGTGCAACAGCAATTTCAAGTATTGGAATATACCTAAGTATAATTTTTAAAATTATTATTATTTTTTAAAGAGTTTTGCTACCCCTCCCCTCCAGCAACAGGCAGCTCGGGGTGGCTTACAATTTGCAAACAAATATTAAAACAATTTAAATACAACTAAAAGGACAGAAAGAAAAAGAAAAATAACCCCTACCCAACAGCCACCCCCTCACCCATCTCCCCGCCAAATGCCTGGCGAAACATCCAGGTCTTACAACTTCTCCGAAAAGAGGGGAAATCCGGGGCCAAATGGGGTGCCACGAGAAGGGAGTTCCACAGTCGTGCTGCGGCCACTGAGAACGCCCTCCCCTGCGTGGCCCCCTGGAAGACTCAGGGGACCTCGGGCAGGGTGCCCCCAGATGACCGCAGGGGTCGGCCCAGCACCTGGGGAGTGAGGCAGTTCCACAGATAGGTAGGGCCTAGGCCATTTAGGGCTTTATAGGCCAAAACCAACACTTGAAACGGGCCCAGAAAACCACCAGCAGCCAGTGCAGAGAGTGGAGCACTGGTGTGATATGCTCCCGGCGGCCCAGTCCTACCAGAAGATGGACTGCTGCATTCTGCACCAGCTGCAGTTTCCGAGCTGTCACCAGGGGTAGCCCCACATAGAGCGCATTACAATAGTCCAATCTGGAGGTGATGCAAGCATGGATGATGGTGGCCAGGTCAGAGCCTGAGACAAATGGCCAAAGCCGTTGCACCATATGTAATTGGCGAAAGGTACTCCTCGCCACAGCCTCCACCTGGGCAGCCAGGTGGGGCTGCACGTCAAGGAGCACCCCCAGGCTCCATACCTGGGGCACCAATGGAGGGCAGACCCTGCCAGTAACAGGTGCCACCATCTCCATCGCCTTACCCACCAACATCACCTCCGTCTTGTCGGAATTTAGCCTCAGTCGGTTAGTCCTCATCCAGTCCCACACAGCTCTCAAACACCGAGTAAGCACTGAGACTGCAGGGCCTGGGTCTGTTGAAAAAGAGAGATACAGCTGGGTGTCATCAGCATGTTGACGACACCGCATGTCGAACCTTCTGATCACATCACCGATCGGCTGCATGTGTACGTTGAACAGGAGAGGGGACAAAACCGAACCCTGCAGGACTCCACACAAGAGGTCTCGGTTTGATGAAAAAGACTCCCCAAGAACCACTCTCTGCGTTCTACTGGTCAGGAAAGGGCGGAACCATTCAAGAACAGTCCCGCCCACCCCTGCAGTTCCGCAGTCACGTCACCAACATCCCATGATCAACTTATCAAATGCAGTCGAAAGATCTAATAGAACAGGGTTGAACGACCCCAGTCCATTTCCCAGCACAGATTATCCACCAAAGCCACAAGCGCAGTCTCAGTGCCATACCCCGGACGAAATCCCGACTGAAAGGGGTCCAGATAACCGATGCAGTCAAAATGTCCCTGGAGCTGCTGAGCCACTACCCGTTCAATAACCTTCTCTAAAAAGGGAAGGTTAGAGACAGGCCGATATCTGGCAAGGGAGTCAACGTCAAGCGATGGTTTCTTGAGCAGAGGCCGAACCACTGCCTCTTTGAGACAGCTCAGCACTCTGCCCTCCTGAAGGGAGGCGCTGACCACCCAAGCCAGCAATGGCCCCATTGTCTCCCGGCAAGATATAATCAGCCAGGACGGGCAAGGATCGAATTAACAAAATGTGGCCCTAACAGCCCCAAGAACACCAACTGCATCAGTGGGTGTCACCAACTGAAATTGATCCCACAAAACCGGACAAGGCTTCCATAACCTCCAGTTCCCCATATGTATTAATTGCGGTATCAAAGTCATGGTGAATGCTAGCGATTCTATCAACAAAATAATCCACAAACATGTCACAGTGAACAGCAGATGACTCCATTCCAAGGCAGAGGGAGCCTCTGAACCACCCGGAAAAGCTCCACTGGACGGGATTTAGCAGATGCTATGAGGGTAGTAAAAAACTCCTTTTTTGCTGCCCACATAGCAACGGCATAGGCTCGTAAACTGGCTCTATGGCGCAATCTGTCGGTTTTAGCACGCGGATGCCACCGTCGCGCCAGCCACCGCCCTTCTCGCTTCAGCTCCCACAGTTCCTCGGAGAACCAAGGAAGCCTGAGGAGCGGATGCCTAGGAGCTGTCCAATCAATGGCCTCTGTCAGCAAGGTATTCCATAACAAGACGAGGTCATCAACGGAACAGTTGTCAAGGTCAAAGGGAAACTCGCCCAGAGCCTTCTGGGCCCAATCTGGTTCCATTAGCCTCTGGGGGCGAACCATCCGAATTGGTTCTGCACCTTTCCGGGGGCAGACATACGCCAGGAGCGAGGCCTACAGGAGGCAATGGTCCTTCCATGACAAGGGTACAGCTGATAACTCCCCCACTAATGGAGCACCCGCCTCAAGGTCGGTGCAAAACACAAGGTCTAAGGTATGTCCCCCCCGATGTGTCGGGCCGATAACTCTCTGGGACAGGTCCATGGTTGTCATGGCGGCGATGAACTCATGTTCCGCTCCCATAAGGTCAGTGTCGGTGTGAATGATGAAGTCCCCCAAGACTACTGACTTTGGGGACCACAACACCACTCCCGACACCACCTCTGCCAAAGCATGTAGGGAGGCTGCTGCACAGGTAGGTGCACGGTATACAAGCAGCACTCCCAAACTGTCACCCGCCAAATCAAACACAAGATGAAGACCCTAAATACTTGATATGGATTGCACAGGATACCTCCTCACAGTCTAACCCTCCTTAAAAATCATAGTTACACCGCCCCCGCCCCCACCCCTCGGTCCCTCTGAGCACGGCTGATGCTGCACGGAATACCTGGCCAGAACAAGGTCAGCCAAAATGGGCCCTGACTCATTGTCCAGCCAGGTTTCCGTGATACATACGAGATTGGCGGCATGGTCCAGGATTACCTCCCGGACAGCTGTTGCCTTATTCGCCACCGATCTCGCATTTAACAGCAACAACACAGTTGCATGTAAGAAGAGAGAAAATTTTATTTTCATAAGAAAAAAAGAAAAGACAGTAGTGTGTTCCTTTTCTTTCTGCCTTCAGACTTCATCCTCTCGCAAAGCAAAGATCAGGGAATTGCTTTTAGTCTGGGTGCACAATTTCACCACTTCGCAGTTTTACTCCAGTAAAATCAAGACTTCTGCAACTGAGAAAGTTATTTTGTAGCAGGTGTTTTTCCTTAAATTTGAGATATTTCTATGTATTTTTATTTACGTGTTTTACCTTTTAAAGGAAGTTCAACAGAAAGCAATAGCATTTCTTGTTTTGTTTGAGCCCACACATAATTTGAAGATTTAAAGCATAGTTTTTCTGATTGAGGTCACAGCTAGCTTGGAATGGGCCCCGATACAAAGAGAGAATGCCCCCTCCACCAACTGCCGTCCCAGCAGCAGGATATGCAGCTGCAGGTCTGCGTTCAGCTGCACCGTCTGTCTCTATTACAGCTGCCCTTGCTTATGTTACACTTTGTTATACCTGACTTCATGCAGCATACTGGGAAAAGAACAGGTTTAAAAGGGTTGCTAGACTAACAATCAGCAATTTGCACCTCAAGTGGAAAATCTGTTTTTACTGAGTACAGTCAAATTAAGACCTGCTGCTTTTATTACATGTGTGTTCTTTTCTTTTGTTATCTTCAAAAGGAACTTGTAGAAATAAATTGCTCTTAGTTCATATATTAAATATCTGTTTGAAAGTGCTTATTTTGAATTATTAGGCACCTACGTAAGACACACACTGCTCAATCCTTAAGCAGCTTGCGAGAGGTAAACCTTTAGAATGCTTAAATTTTCTGGTTTTTCATCCAAATGAATTCTTCTGAAAAGGTATTATATACAGATTCAGACCTTAGATCAGGGGTGGAGAACCTCTTCTGCCCCGGGGGCCACACTGAAAATGAGTACGAGCTCTAAGGACCACATCATGGCTGGGGGTGCTTAATGGGTGTATTCAGGAAGAGAAGAGCCCAGATCATGGATGTGTGTTGTGAATCTGTCCCCCTACCTGTGTGTGCATGCCCTCCTCACGGCTCCATTATCCTGAGCTCAGTTTTTCAGTGCTTGGGGGTAGAGATTGGATCCAGGGTCCAAATCCAGGCACTGGAAGGGGTCACATAAAAACTTACTGAGGGCAGCATTTGGCCCCCAGGCCTGAGATACTTTAGTAAGGAACTCAATAGAGAACGTTGAGATAGTAGACCACCAGTCCTCAAAGGAATTTGTCATTTTAATCAAACCCTTTGAAGAACAAGGAGACCAGAAAGGGAAAGACCGACAGCAACAATAACAATGAAAACAAAAACAAAAAAGGACATGATTTTTTAAAACTTTACTACTGGGAAGGAAAACTCCCATGTTTTAGGAAACTGGGAATTCAAAGGAATCAGTTTGTTTGTTTTTTCTTTTGAAACAATTAGGAATTTGTACAACACAAAGAGTGCGATCCAGCCAAGCTGCTGCGCGGGGGAAAACTGCACAGGCTAATGGCACTGGGGCACCAGAGGCCACAGCACTACATCCAGCTCCACTCCGAGTATGGAAGGAAGAGGTGTAGCAAAGGGGATGAGCAGCAGGAAGGGGGACAAGCGGGAGTCTCAGAAGCAGCTGCACCTCCACCTGGCCAGCCCCCAAACCCCACAGCACACACTCCGTGTGACCCAGTTCCCATCCCAGCACCGCAGCACATAGAGAAGCGCGGGAGGGGCAGGGTCCTGCTGAGGACTGTCCAGGATTCTCATGCTCTGGATGGGGATTGGCAGCTGGCCGGGTGGGGGTGCAGCAGCTCCTGAGACTCCAGGTGACTGGTACCTACTTCTATACAGCTGCAGCAGTCTTACTCCTGCTCTGAGCAGGAGTAATAAGGCACAGGTGCAGCTGTTCTGTTTGCTGCGGGGGGAGGGAGGGGAGGAAGGGGCTGGTGGGCATTCCCATGGTGTGGTACCCACAGCCTTGAAGGGACTTGCCTGGTGGGTTGGGTACCCCTTCAGTGCGCTGGGCTCCCTACTTCAATGCTGGCGGAGGAGGTATGACCACCATGGAGTCAGAAGGGGTGTGGCCATCTGGCCAACGGAGCTCTGCATCTGCCTGTGCCCGCACTCCCTTGCTTCTAGCCACATGCTTATCCTCAGCCCTGCGCCAGTGCACAACCCCTTGCGCCGGTGTTTGGGCCTAGCTGGATCGCAGTCAAAATGTGTCTTTTTTTTTAAAATCCGCCACAGATTAGCACTGTAACAATCCACAACCCAATAAAAAGGCTTGCAAGAAATGGAAATGGTGGGTTCAAAGCAATTGTTTTTGTTTTGTTTTTAAAGTACTGGAATAAGTAATAACAGAATACACAAGGTATTTCTTATGGGGCCTGATATAGTGCAAAAGGCAAGCAAGCATGAAAGACACACCATGGAGTTTTACTCCTGCTGTGGAATTCTAGATGTTCCTTCTATAAAGTAAACTAGACATTTCCAACAGTGCTCTCTCTTTAACCTTTCAACTGAGAACATTTTATTAACTGAATACTTGTTTACGAAAACTTCTAAGAACAGAAAAATAATCGTCCAGAAACTACAGCATTCCCCAGCTTTACCAAAATCTTTATTAGCTTTGTCTACCAACCATTTCTGTAACATACCTTCACCTTGGCCTCAGTGGGAGTCTAGTTGAAATTGAACTAAAATGCAATTATATTTAATTCAACTAACAGAAGTCATATTTTACATGCTATTTCTCCATTCAAAGTTTTTAAAATTAGCTTTTTTGTTAAATTAGTCATTCTTTCTTCCTAAGCTTCTTTGAAGCAGCTGTTAAACTACAGTGCACAATGTTGCTGAAAAGTATAGTAACTTTTAGTAGCAGAACCAGCCACAATGTAAAATAAAATCAAATGTGCAACTTTTCTAATACATAGCTGCAAGAGACTTCTATAATTTCTCAGAAGTATTCCTTGTATTAACAAATAGAACGCAATTACAGCATTTCTGCCTCCTTTACCATGAATAAATGAGCTTCTCTAATAGTTCTATTAGTTTCCTGCATTCCACATTTATTTTTATTCATCTCTCACTCCCTTGGTTGCCAAGTTCTTGCCCAGTGATCTGTTCCAACTACAACCACATGACATTTCATCAATGTCTTAACAGTTATCCATTTTCCATTTCCTCATCTATTAGTTGCATCTACTCCCAAATACCAGATATGAATACATTTACATTAAAAATAAATATAAACATTCCTGGGGTAAAAACATGACAAATCCAAGAACTTGTAACTATACTAAAGTCTACATTTTGGGTGCTAAGTTTCTAGTTTGCACACAGCTCCTTCGGTATTATTTGTTCTTCTATGAGATCACTGCATTTTGGAAAGCAGTCTTCTCAGGCATGCAAAATAACATTATCACCTCCACCCTTTCCTCCTTACTGTCTTTGTAGGTTAAAAGTAATTTTCAGCAGCATATTTTAGCCGCAGCAAAGTGTTACTTGGTAACGTTGCATTACAACCGGAGAAACTAATATTTGTTTTAATGATTTATGAAGCAAGTTATAAATAAAGACATTCTATTTTAAAGTTTAAAGATTTTTTGTATACCTCTAAGACATCTATCATCTCCAGCGTGCTAATAAACAAAGACTGAAGTGCAAGACAGTTACTTTTTGGCTGGAAATGGCAGCATTTTGCCATTCCATGACTTAAAATGTTTCCTTCCAAGACACTCAGCTTTCCAACCTCACCTTCTCATTAACTCCAGCTTCATAACAGGAATATATATATATAGTAATTGCTGACACTATATAAAAATAAAAATAAAAAATCAGGAATCAAACAACTGCACTGAATAAGTCAGAAGATGATCAAGGACAATTTTTTCAAGAGCCGCTCAGCGACTGGATGTCTTACTGATCTGCAATATATACACATTTATGTTTTTTCATTTTCCATAGTTATTTAATAGTGTGCTTTAGTGGGGAGATAAAAGCCTTTTTTACACGGCCCCCAAAGAATGGGAACGTGGGTGGATGGGGTGTTCATACGGGTGCACATGCATCCTCATGCACCCCCACTCATCCCCATGCACGGAGCAACTGCCTGCATTTCCCCTGGTTGTTCTGTGCATGGGGATGCGTGTTAGGCAGGAGCGCACACACCCCCACTCACCATGCCACGTTCTTCACACAGGCCTCTCCCACTCATGAACACACAAATTTCTGCATGTTCATGAGTGGGAGAGCCCCATGTACAAAGGGCCAAAGTTACACTATTTATATTAAACTAGAAAAAAGAAAAGAAAAAACCAACTCTCTTATAGTGGTCGGAGATGATCAAAAACTAAGTAGTTGTGGAAACTAATTAAGTCTGATTTCCTAGGAAGTGGAAAGGAGACTTTGCTCAGTGAGAGTCGTTAGGATTAATGGTTACAAAAGGGGCCTTAATGTCCCACAGGTGCACATACTGCTATGAAACTTGCCATTCCTACTTACTCTGGGTCTTCTCCCCCTTTACCCTTTTGGTTGAAATTGGTATACACGCAAGGCAACTGCACAAACTTCTCATACACGCTAAAAATCAGATTAACCGTTATTCATTACTAAAGTAGTACATGCAGTTCTTACCTGCTAGTCTCATGTTTGGGCTTCAGCTGATTAATGACACTACTGCATTAAACAAGCTACCTAGGAGCAGAAAACAAAAAGCACAAAATGAGGTTTACAAAGCAATTTTATTAGTTAATTCCACTGTCAGACTATTCAGGATTTCCTAAATATAATTTGATGAGCATTTACTTGTTCAAATCTTGAGGGTTCGTTTCTTTCATTTGTTATTGAAGTATGAAGTAAACTGACAGTTTATTTAATTATGACTTTGTATTTGTCCATCATCAAATCTGTCAAAGACTCTCCTTATTTGAGCTGCCACATCAAAATGAAAAATTAAATTCTCAGTCTATTACCAATAATATGTCCCTTCCTTTCTTGTGAACACTCTATTTTTATTGTAAAAGGGCAGACTACAAAGCACACAAAACTGTGGGTCTCTCCTCTGTTGATACATATGGGTATAGCTCTTAATCTCAGTCACCTACAATGGTAGCTGGTGAACCTTTTGGCTGGTGGGACAGGATCACTGATGGTGGGACTGCTGTCAAAATTGACATACTATTCTATGGAATACACAATGAATAAAAAATCCCACAGTGAATACAGATCTAAAGACTACATAATGTTGGTGGCATGCAATAGTGCGCAACATGCAAAGTGCTGCAAAGCAAAGAAGGGAAACCAGCAATGACTCATGTAGGGCATGCAATAGAAGAGAAAACTGGTAGATCAAGAGTTGCAAGTCCATTTTAGGTAAGGGACCTAAATGTGTGTGACTTTCACTTTTAAATTTGCTATTTTAAAAGTCAGAATCCATATAGGAGAATGCACCCTATACTGTATAGGCTATACATGACAGGAGTGTGAGGAAAACCTCAGGAGAAGCTGGGACACTTACACTGCAAACAATCCATATAGGAGAGAAACCTTATGTGCCGTGACTGGGAAATGCTACAGTACACAAGAGAGAACCTTTATTTTATTTTGTTTATTATTATTTGCACTAGCCAAGAAGCCATGGCAACATATTAATCATCATATAAAAACAGTCATAAAACATAAATACATTTCAGAACCACAAATCTCAACAACCATCAACCATATATTTACAATCAAAACAAAGTGGAGTGCTTAAGGGTGAAGTTTGGCCCATTTTAACCTCCACTTAGCTGCAGAAATGGCAAAAAATGATACTGCCCACGTGATAATTAATTATTATTATTATTATAATGCCGCCCCATCCTTCTACAAGCATCTTGGGGCGGCTAACAACATTTTAAAATACAAGATAAAACACACTAAAACAACCAAAAAATCCCATGGTTAAAATAACCCGATACCAAAAAAACCCACCTCCCTAACCCAACCCTCCCACCCATCCCATCCCCCACGGTAAAGGCCCAAGTTGTGTCATTCAGCAACAGGGGCAACATACGTGTGTGGGAGCCATACATTTCCCTATCCAGCACTTTATACATATCTAGATGTATCCGGGCATAAATTGGACAAACTAGCAGATAATGAACAAGATCTTCTATACAACCTTCCCCACAAATACAGACCCTGTCTTGATAACGGATTCTTGTATATCTACCCTGGACCACTACTGACTGCATTAACTGCAAGACGTAAGGCTGTAAAGGTTTTCCTTCGCAAATGGCAAGTCAAGGACCAAAGATAGCTGGGACCTGCTGGGCCAGGTATCCAAACTTTATACCATGGAGGTGTCTTAGACCCAGCTGCTACCATCCTATCGTCTTGCAATTCTATGTCCCTAATTCATTGTTTGATTTGGCATCTAGCCCCCCTCACCAGGGCAGCTGTCAGATGGTCCCAGGAAAAACCCAGGTGCCCAATATTCTCCCTTACGTGCCCTATCCAAGAGATCTTACTCTGCTGCCCCCAAGCCATTTTTTCCTTCAAACACAATTTGGGGAGTAAGCCATGTGGGGAGTGGACTACTTTAAGCCAAAAATTAATACAAAGGTGGTTTCAGAGAATACTGATTTAATATTTATTTATGTATTTACATTTGGTACTCCACAATCCATCCTGCCACAGGCAGCTTGGGGCAGCTAATAAAGTTTAAAAACATAAATATAAAATACATAAATATAAATATAATACATAAAAACAGATCACAAAACTGGAGCTAACAGGGGAGAAAAAAAAAACAACCCCCGGCCACTACTCATCTCTCCTGCCCAAAGCCTGACCGAACAGTCAGGTCTTGCACTGTTGGTGGAAGGAGGGCAAATCCAGGAACAAACGGACCTCCATGGGGAGGGAGTTCCACAGCCTCAGGGCGGCCACCAAGAATGCTCTGTCCGTAGTTGCCACCCAGAATACCCGGGGGACTTCAAGGAGGGCGCTCCCGGCAGACCACAGGAGCTGATCCAGGACCCAGAGAATGAGGCAGTCCCACAGATATATGGGGTCCAGACAGTGTAGGGCTTTATAGGTCAGTACTAACACCTTGAATCGGGCCTGGAAGACTATAGGCAGCCAGTGCTAAGAACGGAGCACCGGCTTTATATGCTCCTGGTGCCCCATCCCCGTGAGGAGACGGGCCGCCACATTCTGCACCAGCAGCAGTCTCTGAAGCATCACCATGGTTAGCTCCATGTAGAGCGTGCTGCAATAGTCCAGTCTTGAAGTGACAAAGGCATGGATGATAGTGGCCAGGTCAGAGTCTGAGATATACGGGCGAAGCAGACGTATCAGATGTAATTGACAAAAGGCACTCCTCGCCACTGCCAGATGTAATACCAGCCTCCAGATGTAGTAATGTGAACACAGTCCCCGCAGGGACCCCCCAATAGGGATCTTAACAACAGAGAATCAGCCAACTGCTGGGAAAGCTTCAGTTTGAGCCTTAGGATGTTAACACACGAGATGAGAGCAGGCCAGAGTGCAGGGTTGCTCTGTGGAGCCTCCACTCACAGTTGCCACGCAATGGACCACAGAGACAGGACGGCACTTGGTTCCCCATCACGTCTGCTGCGTTCTGCTCACACACACCCTCCGAGTTGTGGTTGCTCTAGTGACTCCATGGTGCAAAAGGTGCGAAGAAGCAGCACGCATTCTAACACATGGGGGCAGCCACGTAGGCACACCATAGTAGGCACCCCAACAGTCATGCAGTTGTCCTGTGGGCACTCATTGCCCCGGTTGTGAACGGATTTGCCCACACTGTGTGCTACACTTTTCCCGTGTGTGCCGTGGGGAAAACAATGATACCATGCTGGATAGCGGCCCTGGGGCAAACATCTGGTGGTGACCATTCAGACAGGCAGGTGAATCTGGGGCTAATGTGGGGAAACATTTCGTGTTAACACCCGTAGTCTTAATATGCCTCTAAGAGAACCCGAACAGTCCACCCCCACCTCAGCTGCAGCTGGGAGAAAGAAGAATATGAATGGTAGTATTGGGAGGAGGCATGAGGCAGAATAGTTTAGGAAATACTACAGTCAGGGACCCAAGTTGACTGCACCAAAAAATCTTAAATTCCGCAACCAGTGAAGCCAAATTCTGCAAATTCACCATGAGCATTAATATTTGCATAATTAACTTGATTTGCATAACTATGCATGCTGGGAAGCAAATTTGCAATAGGTTTGACATAGAATCACAGCTTTGCTAATCAAACACAACTCAAATCCTCTGGAATTTCATTACCTCCCTCACACAAACATAGGGCCTTCAGACCCAACCCACCCACAATTCATCTCCCAGGGCCTATTTACCCTCGGGTCATGGTCAGGATTGGCTGATTCTAAGAGGATTGGCTGATTCTGCGAAAATCACTGCAAACTGCAGAAACGCAGTCAACTTGGGTCCCTGACTACAGTAGACCTAAAACACAGCTACTGAGCCACACTGATGGTGCTGCATTCCTCCCACTCCTAATCCCTCTCCCCATACCAGCTCCTCCCATCCCTGTTTTCCTTCTTCCCCTATGAACACAGACCATTCCCTGGCACCTCTCCCTTTATACAGCCTGTTCAAAGCGACAGTTAAAGATTTTAATGAGGGGATGCTTGCCTGCAAAAACAGGGCTGGCTGATTCTACAATAGGCAGAATAAAAGGCCTTAGATGTAGCAACATGGATCAGTCCCCAAAGCCAGTAGAACTCCAAATTAGGGGGTGGGGGGGTGGGTTATCTTGGTCATGGTGCAATTCAAGCAGATGTTTTGGTAGATGGAAGCTATAAGCAATTAGGGACCAGAACCCTTATTATTAGTAAGTATTTATATAGCACTTTCAGTGTTCTTCCTACAAGTTCCCAGATCAAAGAACAAGGGAAAAAACATGGAAAAATCCTTAAAATCCTAGGAACATTAGACCACTCAAGGATATGAGAGATACAATACAAAGGGGCAGTACCACAGTGAAGAGCAGCAAAACTTTGTCCTTTCAAAATACTGGTAGACTACACAACACTGCAAGCAAAGCAAGTATTTTTGAAGTTTCTACACTGCTGTAGAAAGATTAGTCAGCAAGTAAAGCCTTTGGAAAAACTTTAATTCTGTAATTATTTTTCCCCACTGCATTCAGTGAGCCCACAAAAATATCAAAACCATTTCTAAACTTCGCCTGGCCCCTAGCCTTCTAACATTTCGGCGAAACTGTAAGACCTGGCTGTTTGCCCAGGCCTTTGGGAGGGAGGGTGGGGAGGGAGGTGTTTAGTCCCCTACCCATTTGTTTTGTGGTTTTGGTCTAGCCCTGTTTATATTTATAATTATATTTAATATTTTAAGTATTTTTGATTGTTTTAGATTGATTTTATTGTATTTTATTGTTTTAATGATGGAAGCCGCCCCGAGCTGCGTTGCAGGAGGGGCGGGGTAGAAATTTATAAAAATAAAAAATAAATAAATAAAACAAACATCACTCAAAAGTTTTTTTAAAAAAGAAAAGTTTTTCAAGCATCGGATCACTCAGGAAGGTGGGCAAAATTCAAAAGGGCTACCGCAACAAAGAGTGGCAAAACCAGAATAAAACAATTCTTACTCCTCCAAAGTAGAAAAATCTAACCTGTTCTTTGCTGTAACAACCTCTTAACGGATCCACACCAGTTGCTCATTGCTCCAAGGCTTCCATCCATTCCCTCTGTCCCCTTATCAAGGCCAATCTACTCTGATTGGTCTGGGGATACCCATAATTGGCTGAACTCCTATGTTGGAACTCAGACCACTTTCACCCCGTACATATTTTGGCTGAGGAAGGGAATGCGCAAGCCAGAATATGCGTGGGGTTCAGCCGGTCTGAAAGCCCCCCGCACGGCTTTGCTGGTAAACACATGCAGAGATACAGAGCAGGATTTCTGAAGGTTTTACTTGCTGACTAATCTTTCTACAGCAGTGTAAAAACTTCAAATATATGAATGGTAGTGTTAGGAGGAGGCATGAGGCAGAATAGTTTAGGAAATACTACAGTACTATAGGATTTCCTGCTCTGTATCTCTGGGTGTGTTTGCTGGCAAAGCCGCGTGCACGAGGGGGTGGGGGGTGCCTTTCAGACTGGCTGAACCCTGCGCATATTCTGGCTTGTGCATTCCTTCCCACAGCCAAAATATGCACGGGGGGGAAGGTGTGAAAGTGGTCTCAGTCCGAGTCCCCCCAGCCCTACCTCTACATACTCACCTTGACTGAACTGGGCATGTGTGCTGAAGACGACAGGCCCCGGTGCACATGCAAAGTGAAGCACTCGAAGCCCCCTCTCCCCTCCCGAAGATGGGATGGGGGAAGAAGGCTTTGAAAAGTTATTCTTCCAAACCAAAGCCCAGCCACACATTGTCATAATGGCAGCAGCCACAAAGAGTGCTATGCACACTTCTGTACACCGACAGTTGTTGCCAATATGGCAGCCACCATACAGTTGTTATATTGGTAACTGACACAAGCAGAATGGTGTACAGCATTCTTCCATTTGCACATGCACATCTACCACCAGTATGGCAACAGCAGTGCACGGCTGGGCAGCTCAGTGCGGGAGCTGGGAGGGCATGATCACCAGCACCCTAATGCATGGGCTGCCCCAATCAACTATGTACAGTTTGCAAGTTAGGCCAATAGATGGCACACTGTAGAAGAGTGGTGCTTAAAAGGGACATCCTAAGACCTCTGTTGAGGAAGAGACAGAGTTCAAATGAACTGTAGTACATGGGGAACATGAACAAGGAGTCACTAACTACAGGGAAATAAGTAAGAGGCAGTGATGCCCTACACCACAAGTTGCAAGTGAGAAAGATCTTCTAGCTGCTTATCAAAGAGCTATTTGTTTCAGCTTGCATGTGGTATGTATATATGAATTTTACTGTACAGCTTTCCCTAGCACTATGAGATGGTAAGCAAATGGTATTTTACACTTGGCCAGGATGCTCCTTCTAAACTGTGTGCAGGCCTAATTGAAGACCAACAGCCTGAACCAGGGGCTCACGCTATGACATCAATTTCAGAGATTCCCAAATTCTCCCCCGACACGGTCATACCATCCACAGATGAGGTCTTGAGCATGAAATTTCACATATTATTCATGTCTTTGTTGCTATCTGGTGGTGCAGAATTACATTTAAGACTCAAGACAGGGTCATACAGGAAAAAAGCTTGGGAGCAACTGAAGATAAGACTGTCCCCAACTGTGCTCATGCCAAGGGTAAGCTCTTAAAACTAGACTGTGAAAAATGGCTTCTGCAAAATATATGTCTATGGTCAGACAGCTAAATGTTACTACATTAACATGCATGCGCACACACAAAGGTTCAGAACAAGAATGAGGGATTTGTGGTTAGCAAAGAGTAACTATAAAAAGTATTACACAGAATAAACATGAAAATACAACAAACATCTATAGCACCTTCAGCAACAAAAGCTTTCTAAGTGTTTTACAAACATTACTGGATTAAGTGTCAAAACTACAGTGAGGCAGGGAAATATTATCCCCATTTTCCAATAGAAAAACTGACAAAGTAGTTTATGACCAAATTTTTCAACACTAGTTGCCCAATACTTGCATCTTCATTAGTGGTCTGATTTTAAAAGTTTCAGAGTACTGATACCTCCCTCTAAATCAGGGGTTGGGAACCTCAGGCCCAAAGGCCAAATGCAGCAAGTTTTCCTTTATGGTTCCTGGATCTGGCCCCGGATCCAGTTCTTACTTCCAACCACTGAAAAACTCCCTTCTGATGGAAGGAAGCAGAGATGAGGGCATACATACAAGGGCAGGGGACAGATCCATGATCTGGCCCTTCTTTTCTTGAGTACATCTTAAGCATCCCCACCCCCAACTTGCATGCAGTCCTTAAAGGCCAATTTATTTATTTAACTATATTTGTATCCCGCTCTTCCTACCTCACGGTAGCCCACAGCGGCTAACAATAACAAAATACAATATAAAAATATAATATAAAACAATTAAAACATTTTAAAACATAACAAAAGCAGGGGGGGGGGAACTACAACCAAACCCCCAAACCCAACCCCTCTCCCTCGCCAAAAGCCTGACGGAACAGTCAGGTCTTACAGTTCTTGCGGAAAGCCAGAAGGTCCGGGGCCAAACAGGCCCTCACCGGGAGGGAGTTCCACAGGTGCGGCGTGGACACCGAGAACGCCCTGTCCTGCATGGCCCCCCGGGAGACCCGGGGGACCTCCAACATGGCACACCTGGCCAACCGTAGAGGTCAATCTAGAACCCGGGGAGTGAGGTGGTCTCACAAATAGGCAGGGCCCAGGCCATGTAAGGCTTTATAGGTTAAAACCAACACTTTGAATCGGGCCTGGAAGACTATTGGCAGCCAGTGCAGAAATCGGAGCACTGGTGTAATGTGCTCCCGGTGGCCCAGCCCCACCAGGAATCGGGCCGCCGCATTCTGAACCAGCTGCAGCTTCCAAGCTGTAGCCATAAGTAGCCCCACGTAGAGCACGTTACAGTAGTCTAACCGAGAGGTAATAAAAGCATGGATGATCGTGGCCAGATCCGAAACCGACACCAGCGGCCAAAGCCACCGCACCAGATGTAACTAGCAGAAGGCACCCCTCGCCACTGCCTCCACCTGGGGATACAAGCGGAGCTGCGCATCGAGGAGTACCTCCAGGTTCCAAACCTGGGAAGTCAGTGGAGGACAAACCCCCTCAATTGAGGGGGCTGTCATCTCCATCGACTTACCACTAACATCACCTCTGTCTTGTGAGGATTCAGTCGCAGTCGATTAGCCCTCATCCAGTCCTCCACAGCTGTCAGACACCGGGAAAGCACCAAGACAGCCGGGCCTGGGTCGGTTGAAAATGAGAGGTACAGTTGGGTGTCATCCACATACTGATGATACCTCACCCCATACCCTCTGATCAATTCGCCGAGCAGCTGCATATACACATTGAACAGGAGAGGGGACAAGACAGAACCCTGCGGGACTCCACACGAGAGGTCTCGGTGTGATGAAAAATGATCACCGAGCACCACCCACTGAGTTCTTCCTGTCAGGAATGAGCGGAACCATTCAAGAACGATCCTGCCCACCCCCGCACTGTCCCGTAGGCACATCACCAACATCTCGTGGTCAACTGTATCAAACGCAGCCGACAGATCTAATAGGACTAAAAGGGTCGACCGACCCTTATCCTTTTCACAGCGCAGATCATCGACCAAAGCCACCAGTGCTGTCTCAGTGCCATGCTCCGGACGAAAGCCAGACTGAGAGGGATCCAGATGCTCTTGGAGCTGCTGAGCCACTACCCGTTCAATAACCTTCCCTCAAGGCCAGTGCAGAACATGAGGTCCAATGTATGTCCCCCAAGATGTGTCGGGCCATTGACCCTTTGGGACAGACCCATGGTTGCCATGAACTCATGCTCGGCTCCCCCGAGCACTGCGTCAGCATGGATGATGATGATGCAACACCACCTCCAACACAGCCTCTGCCAGAGCATGCATGGAGGCCACTGTACTGGTAGGTGCACGGTATACCAGCAGCACTCCCCAACTATCCCCTGCCAAATCAAACACAAGGTGGAGACCTTCAATGCCTACCATGATCCGCACTGGATACCTCCTCACAGACCATCCCTCCTTAAAAATCATAGCTACACCACCTCACCCCCACCCCTCTAACCGCGGCTGGTGCTGGACGGAATACCCAGCCGGAACAAGATCAGCCAGGATAGGCCCCGATTCATTGTCCAGCCAGGTTTCCGTAATACACGCGAGATCAGCGGCACAGACGCGGATCACCTCCCGGGCTGTTGTTGCCTTATTCACCACTGACCTCGCGTTTACCAGCACCATAACCGGGCCGAGGGCCTTCTGACCAAGATCCTCTTGCTCATCTGCTGGCGAAGGGATGAGTGGGACATGCACCAAGTACCTGTCCCACCTCACCACCTCCCCCACTTCTTCCCCCACCCCCCAAGACCATCTCTCCCCTGGCCCATCATGACTCCAATAGCTGCGCCCCCCTTCTCTGGCCATCCCATCAGGACTGTAGGGAAAAACTCCAAATTTAGAGCTCATGGCCAATCAAGAACAGACCTCAATATGCTGAACAATCCAGTGCTCCCTCCCTCATATGCCAGTATCTTTTCTTCCCCCTAAGACACCTCTTCCTTCCAACAGTGGACTTCAGTTTTCCCACTCTATGAAGGCACTTCTGTGCTGTTATAAGACAGGCAGCACCCACACAACTGCTTTGTAAATTTTTTGCACAAGAAAGCTTGGTCCAGGAAAGATGCATGGTACAGAAATGACACCTTTATGCCTTAATGTCCTGTTTTTAAAAGGCCAAATTTCCCTGTATTTCTCTCAGCAGGGAGACCCTCCCCCCCCAGAGGTCTGCCCTGAGAACATGTTTTCCACCCTCCTTCCCTAATTCCCAGCGAGAGAGCCTCTCCTCATCCCCAAATCTTTTGTCCTGAAAATTAAATGAACCAAGATGAAGACGACTAAATTCAGTTAGCATTCCCATAAACTGGATGGTTGTTTCCTTGTGCTCTCTTTCTCCCAGTGAACTCAGAGCTTCTACCCAATTTAGAGCTGCTGAAAGCTCCTTGCTTGGGACTCAAAAGCTGGAGGAGATATGGACTGGGACAGAAAAGATCAAGTACTCCTGTTCTGAACACGGATGCGAAATACCAACCTTTCTGGTAGCACTTGTGAATGTCCATCAGTACTTTGTCAGTTTCCAGCAATTCTGCACTTCCACTATTTTTTTCATCACTTTTGGTCACTTCCTGAAACTTTTTCAACACTTTCCAGGAATTTTACGACAGTTTTACAGTAGTTTTACAGCTCTTTTATGGCAATTTCCAGCACATCCCCCATGCTTAGCTGTCAAGTTTTTATCTGCACAGTGGCCCCCTCACCCCCGTTTCCATCCCCATGGGTGCATGCAGGGCACACACACAGCTTCGGACTGGCCTCTGGCATGTCATTCAATTGAGAAAACCAAAAAATTGTGATAAATGGCAAAAACAGTGAGAAAGCTGGTAAGTTTCCTTGTCACACTAATCTCAGTCAATGCCCTGCTTCTGATAGAAGCAGCACTGGCTGAGATTTTTTTGTTCCAGGTGTAATATGGACATTCAAGTGCTTCCTGGGTTATCCCTCTGTACCTCACTTCTTATAATTATTCACATTCAAATTAGCCTAAATATTCCATAATAAAAAACCCTCCAGTTTACAAGAAGAATTAAGGCTCTTGCAATTTCAATTATGCACTAAAAAGCATGGAAATTGCAAGTTAAGGTTCCCTGTTAGCAGTAAAGACATTGTAGTCTCACATATTGTGCTCACTTACAACTTAGGCTCCATGCACCCACACTTTGCCTATGTTTTTCAGCCCCAATCCTCTTTGCAGGTTGGGGGCAACACTGAAGCAGGGGGTGAGCTTTATACTAAGCCACGTTTACATATACAACATTTAAACCAATTTATCAAAGACTAAGCAATTATTCAGGTTTTAGTGACTCGCTTCAGTATCATTCACTCTACAAACCTAAACTGATTTAGTACCGCTGCCATCTGTCACCCTCCAAGATGAATTCTACAAAGGAGAGAGACTTTGTGCTGCAGACTGGTATACAAATCCTTCCCTTTTTGGGGGGAGGGAGGAGGAGGAGCACGAAACGCCCCACCCTGACCCAAATACTGTATTTGGGTGGAGGGATGGGAAGGGTTCACATTACAAGGTATTTCAGTACTTAGACAGGGAATTCTCTTCTCCTGATTACTCGAGCATATACTTCACCACCTACTCCCGAATACCGTTGCTTGATGGGTGAATGATACCATGGTAAAAGTGGGTTAGCAGCTAGGGCCGCACACACACAAACTGCCAAATCAGCTAAGCCATTAACTAAAAGGCAATTAATAAAAATGTTCCAAACTAAAAATCAATCTAAGAGCTTTATTTGAATATAAATACACTTTGACACCACTGCCTTCAACACACCCTCCCATTACAATTCACCTCAGTGCACCATCCAGCCGTGTATTTGCTATGGTGTGAGCCTCAGAGAGTGGAACCTTTTCTCCTTTGACATCTGCGTCACTTCTTTCTTCAGTTTATTTTTGGGTCCATACCTTCCCTTCCTAATCTATTCACTTTTATTTCCTGGAACCTTTAACCAGTCTTATCTTGAATTTTAAGAGGGTATTCTTAAAGTATAGCTATATTATATTCTACAGCACTCTTAACACCTCAAAGTGATGAAAGAAGAACACGTATTTTATCAAAATGAGATGCATTATTATTAGATTTCCCTGAAAGTGACTTAGAATAATTTCCTAGCTACCAGATGATGTACTGTATAAGTTGCAGCAACTGTTACTACAAGCCAGAAACAAATTATCTGAATCTTTATGAAAACTTCATATTAAGGTACCTCATTTCTCTTTTCAGTCCTTTCCTAAGTGACCTAAATGAAATGAAGTATGAACAATCTCAAATTATTTAAATATGAAGTTGTTCTAGCACTACTGTTCTCAGATTTATTGGTCTCAAACTTTTTAAGGCCTCCAATACCTTGAAGAACAACATGCTAGAACAAAATACATTTGTTGCAATTAATTTCTGCATTTACTCTGGCTGTATGCATACTTTACTTTGCTTGTGGAGAGCTTTCAGGATCAAGTTGCGACTATCAAGAAAATAATAAATAATAATAATCTATTTTTACATAGCGCCTCCTTGCCTTGGCACTCAGAGCGCTTTACATATAACACAACTTTTTAATCCTCACAACAACCCTGTAAGGTAGGTTAAGCTGAGAGAACAACGTGACTGGCCCAAGGTCACCCAGTGCGTTTCTGGCTAAAGCAAGTCTGGAACCTGGGTCCCCCCACAACTGCCTCCTGGTCCAAGTACTGCAAACTTAGCCATTACACCACACTGGCTCTTGGGCAGAAGATAAAGCCTTCAAGCACACCCTACCAACAACCAAGAAAAGAAGTATAGCTCTTAGCCTTAAAACCTGTCAGAGAAACAACTAAAATAAGTTACAATCAACCAAGTTATGAACACATGGGCTTTGTGGCACACTGCATCAGGGTGACAAATTATAATTTGTCAGATTGTTAGAAGCTGCAGCTGGTGGCTCACCTCCTTTTGGGGACGCAGCACTGGAAACATGTTACACGGTGCCCGTAAAGCTATAGGCAGCCAGTGCAGATTTTGGAGCACAATTCAGGATGCTGGTTTTAACCTTTAAAGCCATAAATGATCTGGGCCCCACATACCTAAAAGACCGCTTGTCCTTCCGTGCCCCATTGCAGCCCCTGCAATGGGCTAGGGGCACCTCCCTGTAGGTGCCACTTGTTAGCCTTGTTCATATGACAAGGGTTCGCGTGGAGGGATCCTCCGTTGCTGCCCCAGTGCTATGGAACTCTCTTCCCCCAGAAGTCTGCTTGAGCTCGAGCCTAAACATTTTCTGGAGCTGTTGTAGGATGTTTTTGTTTGAAAAGGCTTTTGGCGAGCAGGGATAGGGGTGTTTTTTGGGAATGGAGAATGATGCCACAGTCCCCTGGTGTACAAGCAGGGGTGGGTATAGGATTGTGTGGGATGAGGTGAACGGGTTGAAAAGAAGGTTAGTGGGTGGGTTTTAGGGTTTCATTTTAATAGTTTTAAATTTTTTTATATATGGTTTTCTTTGTATTTTATATTTCTGTAAGCTGCCCTGAACCTTCGTGGGAAGGGCAGGATAAAACTCTGCATAAATAAATAGTTGAATGGTGTTTCCCTATTACATGAATAAACCAGTGCACATGTGATGGTGGTACAAACAGAATTTGCATCAGAAAAACCATAAGTGCCCCACCACTTGCATTAAAGAACTTGAACCCATGATCTTGGATAACTCACACAGACGTGTACTAATTTTAATAAAGAAGTGTTATCCTCTATGTGGGCCAGCCACTAAAGTAGTATGATTTACACTTTGTTACTCTGAATCAAACAACTATTTTTAAAGACTGTGCTAAAATAGTAAAGGTTCTCTTAAATCAAGGAGAATCTAGAGAGCTCATTGCCTCAATTTATGGCACTGGCTGGAGGGGAAAAAAAGCCATTCACGTAATGTAAGTGGGAGAAGAGTGGGATATAAATTTAAATAAATAAAAGCCAAAACAATCCATGAAATACATGGCACTTAGGAGGATATGGGTGCCTTGGAATCTCTCTAGTCTACTGTTTCTGGATTTAACTGGCAGGTTCTCCCATCATCTCTTACTGGTCTATGGTTAATAGTCTTTTGGCCAGTAGGAGACTGGAAAAAAAATTTCAAGTCCTACCTGATGGAACAGAATCTGATACTAATAGAATAGAATATTATGCTGATTCAGTAGGATGACAATAGTATTCCTGTATATAAAGCTGTGAATTAGCTGATAGGAAAAAACAAAGATGAGGGAAATGCTTTGTTAGTTAAACTAATTCAGAAAGTTCCCACTGAAACAGCAGAACATAAGCTTATATTCTGCCTTATCAGTGGCTTTGGATATTGCTGTTTCTAGTTCAAATCATGGGATAAGTTGACTAACAGAAAGCAAAAGTAGTCAGTTTTCCTTTGCTTTCTCAGCTAGGTACAGAACTGAACTGCACTATAGCAAATCCTGGCTATGGTGAATTCCTGTTTATAAATGATCCCAACAAGAAGGAACCATTTTCTACAATGTATAATTGTTCTACTATAAAACACACTTCATGGCAGGACTGGCCCAAACAAAACAATCAGGATCAATCTGTCCAGATGGACAGCTGCCCTCTCCCCAGCTCAGCACTTGCAATGCGGGGGGAGGAGGGGGGGGATTGCTCCTGTTGGCCACCACTACTGACTGGTGGGGAACAATAGCCCTGAATGTACCCACATTGAAAGACCCATCATATTTAATATAAATAAATAAATGCTCCTCCTTCCCAGGCAACCACTTTGATTTAATAAACACTGCTGGCTGTAATAAACGTTTTCTAGGAAGTTTGTTATACTGTAAAGTGGTACCACACATGAGTTTGGTCCGTTTGAGGTAATGACATTCAAAAGGTGAGTTGAGCCTCTAGTACAGTTGACTGAACTGAATTTGAAGCGAAACTGCATGGAGATGGGTGGGGACGTCTCGTGTGAAAAGGGCCTATCACACAAGTCCCTATTTTTAGTACTTACTTTTGGGCTTTTGTCACCATCCACCACAGGATCTAGTTAAGATTAGATTTTATTTACGACCAATTTAGGTCAAATTCAACAATTTTTTTTACATAAAATGAGGACTATTGCCTCATAACAAAGAAGAACAGTTAGTTTAAAAGTTAGTTACTATAAAATAAAATAGAGATTAAAAAAAATATTCAACAGATAGGATCTAGTTTAAAGCACTCTTCACCAGGTTTGCTAGGCTCCTGCCAAACACATTTTTCCTTGGGATAAAGTGGGATATGTCTAAATAAATGAAGCGTTCAGTGTCTGGTGTTCACACTTCAAAAAGAATACTGACAAATTGTAATGGAATGTAAAACTGTTCTTACATTTAAGAAGTTTTCCTTAACACTTAACCAAAATATACCTTCTTGAAACTTAAAGCCATTACCTGTTTCCTAAATTAAAAACAAATAAACAATAAAAATCACACCCTATTCCATGCACATAATATTCCCTTCAGAACCACATCTCAAAGTGTTACCACTGGGCTACAAAATCAACTTTTACAAGACTGACTTAAAAATCATGATATGCTTGGGTTTTATTTTGCGTTTGGCCCAAACTAGTCACTGTTTCAAGCTTTTCGCTGCAATCAAGAGGCCTAGAAACTTAGAGATTTGGAGTAAATCAGGCCCCAAAGGGATAAAAAAATAAAAATAAAACAGTAATGGGGTCAATTGTCCTGTGTTGGTTAATTCCCCCCGCCCAGCTGTAATTTTTTTTTTTAATTGAAAATTTCACTAAAACAGTATTGGGGGTAAATTTGACTTCAATTGTAATGGATGGGAAAATGAAAGCACTACATGTCCAAGGTACTGGGGGGTCATTCAGCCCAAACATTCAATTAATTCTGCAGTCAATTCAACCCCCAGTACCATAATTTTGGGGATGTTGGGGTACTATTGACCCCAAATACTTTTTGTGTTAGTATTTTTCTGTACTGCAAACAATAACTCTTAATAGAATTCTTTTTTTTTCCTATTAAACTGGAGTCATTTTCAAATAACATTAACTTTTTCCCCAAAGTTGACTTATTTGGGGTCTATTTTACACCAATTCCGGAATAACACAGTACATTTTTCATTCATGTGATGGTTAAAGAAAATGAAAGCTAGCATTCTTCTCATTCTAAATTCTAAATAAAAGCCGCAAATTGTGAAGTTTGGTAAACCTGCCGTCATTTGGTGGGGTTGCAGGCTAGAATCTGCACTAGAATCCCAGGTCCTGTCTGTAGATTCAGAGATAAATTTCATCCCCCTGTTCAAACCTCTACACTAAATTAGATTTGAATAGTGTAAGAAAGGAGTATGTTTCACACCAAATACAGCTGCTTCCGGCAACACTACCCTCTGAAATAATAGTAAGCTTAATGATAATTCATACATCACTACATTAATCTAGAGAGTGTAAGTACTTTTCCCAAATTCAGGTATCAGCTTGCTAGCAGCACTAAGGGCAGAACCCAGATCTCTTGATTCAAAGTTGAGAACCCTAAATTGAGTCTACATAGCAGTCAAGAGCAGCTATTTCAGACACATTTATATAAGAAGTTATTTAGATAAAAAGTATTCCCTTAGGAAAAAAAGTCAGTGGTCCAAAACTGTGTTCCGAGACTCAATGTGTATCTCAGTGTGAATTACTCCAATTGCAGATCTGGAGCTAAAACTAACTTAAATTCTTCTCTATAAGTTTAAAATTTTAACAATAGAAAAAAAATGTTCATTTTTTTGGACTGAAGAATAAAAACAGTATCTAAAATTTACTTTTTGAGTGGCTAATCCTGAAAGCATTTACTCTGCAGACAGTCATCCAGACATAAAGACATGAAGGGGAAGTAAACATTTACAGGACTGAGCTCCAGTATATAACCCCAATCTAATAACCATCTCCAATAGGAACATTCAATCTTAAAAAATGAATTCTGATTGAATTATTAAAAGGATCAGTCCTCTAGCAATTATTCACAAAAGTCATCCCCTTTACTTCAATGGGATTACGTGCATACGGATTAAAAGATCAGAATCTAAATTAACAAATTCCACGGAATTAAAGTAAACATTCTAAACTGACACACATGCCCTTTGGCTCTGTCAGAGGATCTTATCCTAACTATAGCCATCTTTTACATTGCAAAATAACAAACAAAAACTACCATACAACCTGCTAGAACACCCTTTGTTGAAGCAGAGCTTGCGAAGGCAAACCTGGTGGCTCACTCCCCGACCTTCCAAAATATACTTTTGCCAATACAAGCCCATCACAATAATGGACAAAAGGCTTAGATCTCAAGATGTCTCTTACAGAAAGGGTGCACTGTATTGTCATTAATTGTGCCTTGCCAAGAACCAAACAGGCATGAAGAAAAGAGAACTTTAACTAGGACCAGACAGTTCAAGTCTTTCACTACAAGAAGAAAAAATAAATAAATCAGATTCTCTTATGGACATTTGGGTTATTTATATAATGTTGTCTCAGTGAGCATTGTCTGTACCTATGTGGTATCCAGATCTCATGAGTTCTTGCAAGATTTAGTTTACCCAGTCTAATACAGTGGGCGTTATCACTCAAGATGAGGCCCCACATTGGCCCCCTTTTGCCCTGAATTTACCCGCTTGTGTGAAGGGCGGCTGCCAGATATTAGCCCTGATTCGGGCCGGGGGCAGCTCTGCACAGCGTCACCCCTAAAAAGCAGGACACATGGTGCTACATAATCTGATAATAACCACAACAGACCCAGCAGTTAGAAAACTGGATTGTGACAACAAATACATCAGGCAGAGGATATTAAGAAGGAGAAAGACTATAAATATTTTTATGTAACCATTTGCATTCATAACTCTGATTTCAAGAACATATTTTTGGTTTCCTACTGATGCTGTTGGTGGAGTCAGTGGCTGCAATCACAAAATGCCTGCATGCAAACTGCATGCAGGTTCTGTTCATGTACCATGCAGATCCACGCAGCACAATGCCCCCATAATGGGGGTGCACATGGTTTGCACACACACCCCATGCAGCACACACAGGGCATGGTCTTTCTCATGATGTCCACCCATTTTCTATGTCCTTTTTAAACACTCAAAACATTTTTAATGAAGTGTTCTAGAATGACCACCCTTTAGTATGACAACTATTTAATTTATTTATTTATTTAATAATTTGTATCCTGCTCTCTCCAGCCCTACGGCAGCTCAGGGCGGCTTACAAAATAGTTAAAACAATGTATACATCAATACGTAAAGGGATTACTAAAACAATAAAAACGACAAGTAAAACAACTAGTAAAAAAAAACCCACCCGTATTCCCACCCTCCCCCAAAGGCCCGGACGAACAGCCAGGTCTTACAGGCACAACGAAAGGCCAACAGGCTGGGAGCCAGGCGAGCTTCCTCTGGGAGGGAGTTCCACAGCCATGATGCGGTCACCGAGAAAGTCCTCTCCATCGTGGCCCCCCAGTTCACCCAGGGGACCTCCAAGGTGGCCCCCCCGGTAGACCACAAAGATCGCCCTATGACTAGGGGAGTGAGGCGGTCTCTCAGATACGAGGGGCTCAGACCTTGTAGGGCTTTAAAGGTCAAAACCAGCACCCTGAATTGGGCTCAGAACGCTATAGGCAGCCAGTGCAGAGCCTGGAGTACTAGTGTAATGTGCTCCCTACAGCCCGTCCCCATTAGAAGAGGGGCCGCCGCATTTTGCACCAGCTGCAGCTTCGGAGTCATCATGAAGGGCAGCCCCACGTAGAGCGCGTTGTAGTAATCCAGTCTTGAGGTGATGAATGCATGGATGAGGGTGGCCAGGTCAGAGCTTGAGACATATGGCTGGATCCTCTGCACAAGATGTAACTGCTTGCAGGAGGGGCGGGGTATAAATATATTAAATAAATAAATAAATAAATAATTAAATAAATTGGCGAAAGACTCCCATTGCCACCACAGCCACCTGACAATCCAGGTGGAGGCCAGGGTCTAACAGAACCCCAAACTCCGCACCTGCGAGGCCAGACGAGGGCGGATCCCCTCCACAAGGGGAGCTATCACCTCCACTGCCCTACCCACCAACATCACCTCCATCTTATCAGGATTCAGATTCAGTCTGCTCAGTCTCATCCAGTCGCTCACTGCTAGCAAGCACTGCAGGACCTGGGTTCATTGAAAAAGAGAGGTAAAGCTGGGTATCATCAGCATACTGGTGACAACGCACACCAAACCATCTCATGACCTCACCCAGGGGTTGCATATAGATGTTAAATAAAAGTGGAGACAGAATTGAACCTTGCGGCATGCCACAAGCGAGATCCCAGTGGCCAGATGTTTCTTCCCCCAGCACCACCCGCTGGCTTCTCCGAGAGGAACGAGTGGAGTCATCCTAAGACAGTCCCGTCCACCCCTCCCTCCAGGGTCCGCAACTGTCTCAAAAGCAATCCATGGTCCATCATATCAAACGCTGGTGAGAGATCTAATAGGACCAGAAGTGTTGAATGTCCTAAATCCATCTCTCGTCAGAGGTCTACCAAGGCCACCAACGCAGTCTCAGTGCCGTATCCTGGACCAAAACTTGATTGAAAAGAGTCCAAAAAACCTGATGCTATCCAGATGGCCCTGGAGCTGCTGGGCCACCATCCTTTCAACAACCTTCCCTAAAAAGGGGAGGTTAAAGACAGGTCGGTAGCTGGCAAGGGAATCAAAGTCCAATGATGTTTTTTTGAGCAGGGGCCGCACCACCGCCTCCTTTATTTATTTAAAATATTTTTAACCCGCCCATCCTGCCACAGGCAGCTCTGAGCGGCACACAATATAAAACATTAACATTAAAAACAACTGTTAAAATCGACAACAAGGGAGGTATAAAAAGTTCCCCAGCACCACCACCACCCTAACCCATTACACACACACACCCCGAAAGCCAGGTGAAAGAGCCATGTCTTGCAGCAGCATCGGAACGAGGGGCAATCAGGGGTCAAACAGGCCTCCACCAGCAAGGAGTTCCACAGCTGTGGGGCGGCCACCAAGAAGGCCCTCTCCATCATGGCCCCCCGGCAGACTCAGGGGACCTCCAGGAGAGCATCCCCCCTGATGACCGCAGGGGCCGATCCAGAAGCCAGGGGGTGGTCCTTGAGGCTGTCTGGCACCCTGCCCTCCCGAAGGGAGGCATTGATCACTCCCGCCAGCACCGGTCCAAATGTCTCCCTGGAGGCTTTCACCAACCAGGACGGGCACGGATCTAGTTCACAAAAGGTAGCCCTAACAGACCGCAGAACTCCCTCAGCATCGGCCGGTGTCACTTCCTGAAACTTATCCCACAAAAATGGACCAGACGGGGCATCCATAACCCTCGACTCTCCTTCTTCTGCATCAATCCCAGCCCCAAAATTGTGCTGGATTCAGGCAATTTCATCTGCAAAGTAGTTTACAAACTCCTCACAGCGGGCTTGAGAAACCTCCCGCTCCAGGCAGAGGGAGGCTGGACTAACCACCCCCTCACCAGTCGGAAGATATGTATATCTTGTGTTTCCCTCCCTGCTTCCTGGGAGAAGGAAATTATTCCTGGAACTGTATTTCCTCCCCCCCGCCCTCAAAAAAATAAAAAGCATTTGGGATATTAAAATTAAAAATATTTTTGGATATTAAGGTGTGCTCAACCATACACACTCGCTACACAGTTCTACTAGTGCAGAAAGAAATGCTAGCCTTTATCATTCACATTTAATTTCTGCAACATTGTATGCAACATATGTTTATGCTACACTATAATGTGACCATTTTTTAGTCAAAATTTCAAAGGAAGAGCCTGGATGGAAATATAATTGTCTTTACTTCAAGGAGCTTTTAACCTTGATTTAACTATCAGCTATTGATAGCTCCCTGGCTGCAGTAACACTACTAGTTATGTAGTAACAACTACTGCTAAGTAGTACTAATTTAATCCCTATGTAACAGAATAAATACTTTCGTTTAAACTTTTAAGTATCAGTATGATTGGGAAAACAAAAAAAAACCTGTAGACCTGAACCCATAAACCTTTACTCAAAAAAGGTAAACACTCCAGGATAAATAGGTCTACACAAGATAAGTGTTTGCAGGATTCCAATACATTACATCTCAAACCTACACACACCTATCTACCTGCTTAACTTTACTCAAGCAAGCAGTCCCACTTTTATCACTCATGCATGTAACGCATCAATGTGTACAGGATTGAGGCTGGAGCAAGTTATTTTCATATCCTGAGTGTACAAGTGAACTCTAGAACAGTGGTCCTTTTGAGACTAAGGATTTATTTGTAAATTTTGATGGCCTATCACTACCTAGTAAACATGGTGTAGTATTTTTAAAATCTGTTTGTAAGCTTCAACCTGCAGAGAAACCCTGTTCAAGTACACAGTTTAAAAATAATGCATCTAGTTCTTCTTAATGTCTAATGCTGTTTCCGTGTGACAAATGTTTCAATACTATTCATTTTAAATAGGTTCATTTTGAATTGCACAGAAATAAACTTTAGCACATGGTGTTTTAAAACTTTTCCCATACACACTGCAAAAATAGTTATCACAAGGAAACAGAAAGGGAAACCCAATTGTTCAAGGTGACACAAAGTCTGTACTACAGAACCCAGTACAAACCCCTACCCACTGGTGAGAACACCATCAAAGTTCCTATCTAACAGTGATGGATTCCCTAAAATTGTTGTAACACATTGCTTTCCTATTTTAAATTAGAAATATACCAGTAAACTGGAGACTGAAGAGACTGATTGGGTCATTTAGGCCCAGATCTTGTAATCAGATCTATATACACAAAACAATCATACTGCAAGACTGAGGCATTAGTCTATTCACTTAACCACATAGGATTAATTATTCCCTTCCGTAAATTGTTTTAGTGTATTCCAATTTCAATTTACTTTTTATAGTTTTGTACTGGTAACCAGCATGAGAAGCTGCTGAAAGTTTAGTAATAGCTTACTTTAGAAGAATGCAGATGCATTTTGGAAAATAGAATTATTACAAGTTCATATTTTATACACAGACACATCTTCAGCACATGGAGCAAAGGTCACCAGCCCAGGGGCGGCTAGGGGGTTTTGATGTTGGAGGGGCATTGGGGCAGTAAGGCCGGCGGGCCTGGGGCAGAGCCAGGGGGACGGTAAGCGGAGCCAGGGAGACGGTAGGCCAGTGGCATGGCATAACCCAGCAGCAAGGAGTTCCCAGGGTTAACATCGGATGAAAGAAAACACAGTCTACATGCACATCAAGCTTAAAATAAATAATTTGTAAACCCAAAATACAGGGACCCATCCTTCAAGGATGGGTCCCTGTGTTTTAGCTTTATACATTTCCTTGTAAAGCACCCCAGTCACAGCCTGAGTCCAATTCTANAGCCTTTTGAACACAACTGAAATCGCATGACTTGCAGTGACATCTTTCTCAGGATTTCCAAACCTCCATTTTACCACACACAGTCCCGCCTGCACTAACCCACTAGCCCCCACTCCCCTCCCCAGGAGCCCTGGCTCCCATTACACTCCCAACACAGGCGTTCAAACGTAGATCCAGCTGATCAAACATAAATCAAACAACCCCCACATGGACACAGCACCCCCCATGAAAGCAGGGATGAGGAACTGAACCTCAGGCCCAGAGCAGCCAAACACAGCTCTCAGCAAAACTTTGTCAGTGTGACCCCTTTCCAGTTCTTGGATTTAAGGGTCTCAAGCACCAAAGCACTAAAAACCTAGTTAAACGTATCAAACACAAAACAACTCCCCCACGACCACAGCCCCCCCAACCCCTTCCCAAACCACCCCCATATGGCCCCACTCTACTCCCAAAGCCCCACAGACGCATGTAGCAGCACAAATGAGCTTGTATGAAGAAAGAGGTATTGGCTGCTGCTGGACCTGGGCCTTCTTTCCCCCTCCAGGAGCCATGGGGGAGTGGGAGCAGCCATCAGGGTACGAGGGGGTACAGCCATGGGAGGGGGAGCGGGGTAGAGGGAGCAACTCCCCCTGGCGCACGCACACTCACCCTTCTCTCTCTTACACCAGCCTGCTCACTGAATTTCTTTATTTCCTCGGTGTCACTTAAAGTACCAGGTAAGCCAGAAGGAAGACTCCTTCCCTTCAGCACCTGAGAAGCCTCTCAAAAATTTCACATTACATCTGAATCTAGCCATAAAAATAAAAAATAAATAAAAATCCCTAATCCCATCCCTGCAGGATGATTCTGTTTCTAAATCTGTCTTGCTAACTGTGCTAGCTTTATGTTAATTTTTCACTTTGGAAAATGCTTTAGATTTCTGTATTTGTTAATCTGCGAGGAAAGTCTTTATCAAACAGCACAAACTTTACCCTTTCTAGCGTTATGATTCTTAATGGCACTTGAGACAGATAGCAACCTATAAGCAAAAGAGACCGGAAGGAGCCTGCCTTTTTCCTACACTTTGGTGACACTTCTGCAGTTTGCCCTACCCAAAAGAGTATCATCAAACAAAACTTAATTGTAAGGAAAAGTAGAAAAAGGGACAGACTGCTACGCAGGAGGTTACACAGGAGAAGAGGGGAATAGAAGTGTTTCCGAAATTACCAATGGTGTGTGAAAAGAAATCGGAGGGGGTGGGAGTGGTACACAGTAGGGGATCGAGCGTTGGGTTTATTTTGGTGAAAGAAGAGTGTAGAAAAGAAGACACAATCTGATAGCTGAAAGGAGGAAGGGATCCATCCTGAAGATGGAGGATTAAGGAGGATGGCTGTGGAGGGAGCCTATTCGGTGTCAGAGATGAAAGCCTATACGGCAGAGGGCAGAGTTAGTGGCGGGCACAACATGGGGGAGGGGAGGAGGAAAGAGCAGAGTCTTGGGGGTGAGGGGAACAGCAGGAGGCAGCTGCACAGTCTGGGGGCAGGAGAGAGAGCACAAGGGGGAGGCAGCGGATGGAAGGGGGGAGGCAAAGGGAGGGACACAGTCTGGGAAGGAGCCAGGACGCCTCTCCCCAGAGGCAGCACGCGGAGACCCCGCAGGCAATGGGCAGGAGAAGGTTAAAGCGGCTCCGGGGAGCCCGTCTAGAGCTTGGGGTGCGTTCCCTCCTTACCTGCGCCGCCGCCTCCCGTACTGGCTAGGCGGCCCAGAGCGAACCAATATTTCGAGCTCCCTCAGCGGCTGCGCCTTGGAGACTCCCCTGCCCGATGCGAGCACCGCGGAGGAGCAGGAAGCGGCGCGCTCCCTGCCTGGCTCCTGCAGTAGCCGAGACAGCGAGGCGTGGGGAGCGCGCGTGCACCCGCCCCCTAGTGTTGGAGGACTCCGCGGAGTGCACGTACCAGCCAAGTGGCAGCCGGCGGCGGCAGCTACCGACATGCTCGAGCGCCAAGCCAAGGAGACTCTCTCCTGAGAGAGACTCCGCACGCCGGTCCCAGGAGCTCCCTCTCTTCCAGCCACCGGCCTTCGCACTACAGCCATAGAGCTTCCCCTCCCAAGCTACACCAGGGTTTAACACGTGTCTGAGCTGGTCGAGGTTAAACCCAGCCCAGGACAACAGTGTTTAGACACATGCTCACTTGTAAACGCAAGGATTATTTTAAAAAAAAATACATGTTAAGAACACATCTTCTAACGTATGCTAATTCCTCATGGAAGGTGCCCACCCCCCTCCAAGGGCCTGTCTCAAGGCTCCTATCCATCAAGTAACTCGCCCCTGATTTCTTGTTTGCTGCTGACAGTGCCTGATTGTATTCGCTCAAGAAGACTGAGGCTGCGGTTCACTCGAGATGGGTAAAAATCTTATTTATTTATGTGTGAAAGGGTTAGGACACAAGATACAATGGGTACAATGCACATGTAGTTAAAAAAACCGTAAGGTATCTCAAAAACCTTGATTTAACTATCATGCTAACTTCCATCATACACATTTTTTGTAATATGCAATGGGTTGCCTGTGCCATAGTGAAGTGCTGTGCACCATTATGGGATACCTAGCTGTGACCAGGGCAATAAAGGGTAATTTTTAAAGAAGGGAAGAGAATGTGGGAACATTTCCAAAGTGAGATGGCAAAGAAAAGGAAGAGGTGGGAGAAAAGGCCAGTGTGAATGAATGCAGCGTCATGCAGGACAATCCTCCACCATTAATGACAACTGGATGTTTGTCATTCACTTCAAAGGGTGGAGGATTGCATATGCTAAGATTATAAAGGGTGCAGCCTCCATCCTGAGCCATTGATTTCTATGACAAAAGATTGTCCCCCAGACTCTTGCTATTCAAGATATGGCAGCTGCCTCCTTTGCAACCGTGAGGAGAGAACTTTGGCAAAGTTGTGACAATTTCTGTCAGGTTAGGAAGAGGTTATTGGTCACACATCACATTCATGTGTTTGCTTCTCCAGCAAAATGATTTAGTATATGGCAGGGGTGGGTTGGACAAACTGGCTCAGGAGCCATATGCAGCTCTTGGCCAGTTCAAGTTGGCTGGTCCTGGTCCCCATGTTGCCTTAATGATCCTGTGTCTTCATGGCACTTGAGTCTCGGCAGCTGTTCCTCAGAATCTCATCAGTCAGGACCGCAGAGCACTGTCTCTACCACCCAATTGCAAAGCAGGAGATGTTTATGTTTGCATGCATATCTGTGTGTGTGTGTGTGTGTGCGCGCGCGCGACTTGGCCATATGAAGATTTTGCTACGCAGCTCTTAGACTTGGGGAATTGCCCAACTCTGGTATGTGGTGACTAGCTGCCTTCGATACATTTCTTTCCAGTACATCCTCTTCTCTGTCCATTTCCCCTTCCAGTTGCCTCCATCTTTACCCATTCTACTCACTCCCCAATATTTCCTCCCTTCTTCCTAGGACACTTTTTAATATGTAAAGTGGTGGAGAAAATTCCCAACAGTCAATTGAAATTCCCCACTAGTAATTGTTCTTCCAAACAAACACACATTGGATAAAACAGGCATTTCACAATGATGTGTTTGATGGGGGGCTTGTTGTAGCCCTTTGTTAAATTTTGCTCTGTTCCTTTCCTTCCCAGCACAGCACTAGGGAAAGTAAATCGGTGCAAGAAAGATACAGTAGTTAACTCAATTAGATGCTATTCTGGCTAGCTTCTCTCTCTAATCTGGGTTTCTTTCTGGTTGTTTTTACCCTGTCATGGCCTTGTAGGCTGCCTTCACTGGGTATCTCTACAGGTAACATTTGCCATCGTTCCAGCTGCCTAACACAGGGTTACATTGGTCGCACAAACCCAGGAGCAACCCACAGAGTGAGCATGGGTTTGCGGAGGTTTGTTCTCCTCAGTGGACCTGTGAAGCAGGTGAAAACACACCACAAAATCAATGTCTGTTAACTGGGGATTTGGTCTTGTCAGTTTCAGCATCAGGACCAGTGGAAGCTTTGCCTTATCAGTTTCACCAGCAGGGAGCTTTGCCTTGTTGGAAGCCTTGTCCGTTTCACTAGCAGGACTTTACCTGTTTATGCTGCTACTGGATGGGCTCTCCCTATTGGTCAGAGTCCATAGGGTGGCAGCATAAATATGGAATACTATGGCTATTTGTTCATCCTGTTCCACCATGGGATGATGTTACAGTAAGCAGGACCAGCCTTAATAAGAGCCAGAAGGGGCCATGGCCCAGGCCCTGCAGTCAGAGGGGGTTATACAGGGAGGCCAGTCCTGGTAGACTCCCGAGACCCTACTATGGGCTATCAATGTAGGCCCTTCTTCCCTCCCATGATTCTCAGCCCCCAGGGTGGTTACTTCCCTTGGTGCCCTGCTACTACTACTGGGGTGGGAGGGCGGGGCCCTGCAGGAGGCGTCCACCCCGAAAACTGAGAGTTGTACACAGGAACATCTGCCTGAACTAGGAGGCTCCTTGGGCCAGTGGTGGAGCCCTGGTAGAAGCCTTAAAGGCAACAATGTCATGGCAAGACTGTATGCAGGGGGCTACTTTGTTTTTGTAAGTAAACATCAGACTGCCAGTTGTGGCAGCTAGCTATGGAGGGCAGGACTATGGGGGTCCTGCATTTTATTTTCAAAATAGAATGGCCCTGCAAATTCTAAGTCTGCTCCTGATAAAGTTCCTGGATGTGGGATAAAAGTGCCCTTCTTAGTTCTGTTCCCGCCAATGAAAATTCCTTTTAAGATGTCCTGCTTCTGGCCCTTACGTTCTGATTATTTCTCTGTGCCTCTCTGTATCAGCTTCTAGGCTTATTACTCTCACTCCATACTGTACAGACCTCTCTGCTCCCCAGTCGCACCCTACCACAGTTGTCCTCCAAAGCCACAAAAGTAAAAAATTGTTTCAATATTTTTGTAATCATTTGTATGTATTTGAAAAATAAAATGATATTCCTTGCGCATAATAAGGTTATATATTACAGGTGTTAAAAGTATGCATTGGGGTACATGATTTGTGTAAAATATGTGTTGGGTGTTTAGACAAATAATTGCAGAAGCTGGCCCAGTGCTAGGCAGCCCTCTGACCCAGGGGACAGCCACACGAGCTGAGGCGGGCCCGATCCCCATGCAGTCTGTTGCAGGCAATCGCTGCCACCCCACTTCAGGGCTGATGTGGGGAACCCTCCCTTTCTGCTCCCCTTGTGGGGAAGTCAGGCGGTCCATTGTCAGAGGTCCCGCCATGGCCTGGGTGGGCCGAGGCACTGGCCACACAGGCAGCCCCGCCCCACCCCCTTCCCTGGCCTGCCCACTATCTTGCTCCTGGCTGTGATGTGGCCATGCAGGAAAGGAGGAAGTGCCCATCACTCAAACCCCCGCAGTGGACCTCGCCTTGTAGTGGGGCAGATGGGGACTGGTCCTGCGAGTGGTGGTGTGCAACTCAACATTTGGCAGCCTTACCCCACTTTGGCCCTGCGATGTCACCACTATTTTGAGAGCAGACTGGCTGCCCTTTTCAAAAGTGGTGCCAATGCTGCCAATGATATTTTGGAAAGGGGCCACACATGCTCAGAACAGCCCCGGTGGCCATTTTGAGTATGTGTATTGATTTTTTTTTCATTTTTGCCTCCTTCTTGGAGGCTTCTCGTCTTCCCACACAGAGAAGCCAAGCAGGGAGAGATCCAGTGGCTGTAGCAGTCCCCCAAACTTGGAGAGGCAGCCAGGTGAGTAAAAGCATCCACCTCTGCTTTTTTTTGCTTTTTTTTTTTTTTTGCAAGTGCAGGGGTGGGGGCTGCTGTTGGGAGTCTCACCTTTTCTCAGCAAGAATCCAGGTAATTCTCTGCTCATTCTCATTTGCAAGAATGAGCCGAGAACCCTGATTCTTGTCGAGGAAAGCAAGAACACTGAGATCGAGTTTCGGCCCTATGCGTGGTAAAGTTGGCCAAACTGCAGTAACGGCTCATGTGACTGCATCCACTGTCATCTGGCATTACAGGTGGGTAAATGATCCAGCAACCCAATTGAAGCCAGAGAGAGAGAGAGAAAGATGACTAATGGGGGCCCAGCAAGGAAAAGTTTAAGTGTTAAGGCTCATAAGAGTAATTAGCCCAGCTAGAGCTCTAGAGAGGCAAGTGACTGGAAGTAGTCAGCACATATCCTGAGCTGGGACTTATATAGAGAAAGCAAGCCTAGCCAGGTCAGATCCAGCTTGGAGGTAATGGTGGTGAGATCTCTGGGAGAATTGGAAACACCGAGGGAGAGAGGGAGTGGAATGGTCGGTCCTTGCTTTATGACCGAGGGGACTCAGGAAAACCTGGAGAGGGTGGACTGACTGGCTTTAGCACACCCTAAGGCTACTAGGGAAGAGCAGACTGCCTTGAAACCCCTAGCTTTAGGGCAATCTAAAGGGTTGGATGAGAGTCTAGGTTTTTGGAGGTAAGCCTGGAACTAGGGGTACGGGTACCAGCAGGGAGTTAAGGAGCAGGTTCTTAGTAACCCTGGAACTAGGAATAGGGATACTAACAGGGGGTTAAGGAGCAGGTTCTTAGTAACCCTGGAAGGGGTGATAGTAAGAAGGAGCTATAGAGAGAAAATCCTAAAGATGGGCCTTGTGTGGGTGCACAGGTATCGGAGATGGAAGGATATCCCTAGGAGGCTAGGGTTTGGGATACTTGAGATACCTGGGAGAGGGAGCTGCCTAGTGGGTTGAAGTCTGAGGGCGTTTTTAAATGAGACACATCCATGCATGACTCCATGCATCCAACAGCTCATGTGAAGGTGGTGCATGGGGGAGTTCGCTCCCATGAACCACGCAGCGGCCACTCATGGCCACGCAAGGAGCACTGCCAAAAATTCGGGAATGCTCTGTGCGGGACCAGCCACATGTGCGGAGGTTGCCTCTGTGGCCGGGGTAGCCATGCCAGGAGCTGCCCATGTGAAGCGCTCCCCATGTATGTCACTCAGCAGCCACGGACACCCCCTGCCCCCCCCGGCCGCCTTGCTTGTTCAAAAGCACCCCAAGTGTGGAGATTCTACCAGGGTTGTGACTGAGTTAATTCCCCAACTAGAGAAACATCTGCAGTGACAAGACAAAGCAAGAAGTATTAATGTGAGTAACATTAATGTGATGGACCATTGGTCTGACCCAGTATGGCACTTCTTATGTTCTTATTAGCTGAGTAGAAAGAGCTAAGTCATCACCTAGGGACAGAACAGCTTGAGTGGGCAGAGACCATGCCGAACTGGGAATTGATTCCAATCCTGTAGACATATAGTCAGTCTGGGCCATTGTTTCTCATGGGGTGACCAGTGGTGATCTGTACCAATGACAAACTCTGGGGAGGGAGGGTGGGCTCAGAAGTGACATGGATGGCCCAGCTCTTCTTGCGCAACATTTTTAGGTCTGATAGACCATCCAGTAGTGGGCATTGGGACTGCTCTCTCATTTCACAGCTGAACACGTTAATTATGTATGTGCAATATTACTAAGTTACAGTTGTATTTCTGAGCACCTGCGATTCAAACTTTGCTATATTGGCCCATCTCTACTCTCCTTGTTTGTTTGTTTTTAAGCTAAATCTAAATTGGTCTTCATCACAACAAAATTGGTGTAATAGGTAATAATAAACATAAATTATAAAATAAGACTCCATCTTATAGAATTTGTGTGTCTAGCTAGCGAGTCTTGCTAGTAGTGAATTATGTGGGTCTGTGCCAGTGACTAATATGTACAAGTATAAAGTATTTTTTCTGTGCTGTCTCCAAACTGCTGACTACTTCCTGAATCCTTTTCTTATCAACCTTGAAGCAGACTTTCCAATAATCTTTAAAAAACACACTCTTTACTTTTCACCCACAACCCCTCCAGTTATTACCCTCTCCCCCTCTGCTTCAAGTTCTTGGAACAAACTGTCTGCACCTGCTGACTTTCTCCTTTTCAATTCTACCCTTGACCCCCCTTCAATCTGGCTTCCCTTTTCTCCACTTAACTGAGACTGCTCTTGCCAAAATCACCAACATTATACTTTTAGCCAAGTCTGGGGCCGCTTTCAAATGAAGTGCTTAGAAGCACCTGCTGACTCTGAGCCCCGCATTCAAAGGAAAGCCACACGGGGAGTGTTTACGCCGCTCCCCACACTGCCGGAAGTGACGTGCTGCCTGTTATCGGCTGGAGATGTGAATCTTTGAAGAGGCACGTGCTGAAAGCCTCACTTTTCAGGCTTTCAGAATGTGCCTCTTCAAAGATTCGCATCTCCAGCTGCTGCCGACAACGGGCAGCACGTCACTTCCAGCAGCATGGGGAGCGTGTAAACACACCCTGCGCAGCTTTCCTTTGAACGCAGGGCTCAGGAGGCGCTTCTAAGCGGCCTCAGAGCCTCTAATTTATCCGCAACCTTCTTGATCTTTCTGCCATCTTGGACGCTGTCGCCCACGTCCTCCTCCGTGAGTCTCTTCATTCCCCCAGTTTCCGGAGCTTCATTTTCAACTGGTTCTCTTTCCATCGCTCTTGCTGATACTTCTCTGCCTCTCTTTCCCTCTGTTGAAGTTTCCCAAAGCTGTTCTGACCCTCTTCTCGCTTTATACTCTACCCTGGGTAAACTCATTGACTCTTGTGGTATTCTGTATGTGGAAGATGATCAACTCTGTTACTCCACTCCACCTTTTCCTCCCCATCTAGTCTCACATCACCAACTGCCTCTCTGGCATCTCTGCTTGGATTTCTTACTATCAAATCAAGCTTAATGTGGACAAAACTGAACTCCTCATCTTCTCCCTTCCCACCACCACCTCTCCCTCCTTTCCATTGATGGTGTCACCATCTGGTCTGTCCTTGTGAGCATGTAACCTGGGTTTTATCTTTGACTCCCCCATTTCTTTTGCATCTCTTATTCAGACAGTGCTATGGCCTGTCATTTCCTCTGCACATCATTGCTAAAATCCATACCTTCCTTACTACCCCCATTGCCTAAACCCTAACCCATGCTCTAGTCATTTCTCACCTAGATTACTGATTCTCCTTCTTACTGGCCTTCCCTGCACTCACTTTGAGCCTTTCACTTCTGTTGAACACTCTGCTGCCAAGGTCATCCATACGGTGGCCAGATATGCACATTTCAGAGGACACTTATGAGAAATACAGGTTGCAGGACTGCCTTTGAGCCAACGTAGCCCTCAACCTGTATTTCTCATGTGTCCTCTAAAATTTGCATATCTGACCACCCTGGTCATCCACCTCACCTGCTGCTTTGATCATGTTTCCCTTTGGTCATAACCCCTTCTCCACTCTGTTCCCCTCTTTGCATCCAGCTAGAGCTGAAAGAGGGTACACTACACAGAAAAATGGACACCTCATTGAATTACCCACACACTCCCCAGGCTTACTCACTGCACCACTGCTCCTCCTGGAGCAGCCCACTGCTCGGCTGCTCAGTCCCCATAGTGCGAGTGTGCGTGGGGCTGGAGAACAGTGGGAGCAGCAGCACAGCCGGACAGCCCATGAGCTCCCCTGGCTTGCTCACCTGCCCAGCTGCACTACTGCTTCCGGTGCTCCTCCAGGCCTACATGAATGCACCCTCGCTATGGGTACTGTGACACACCACCTGGCTCAGTTGAGCAATGGGCCAGGCCAAGAAGAGCAGCAGCTGGAGGTGCAGCAGCAGCAGCAGTGGCACAGCCGGGTGGGTGAGTCATCAGCCCAGGGAGTGTGCGGGGATAGGAGCTTCTCAGGGCATCCTGGAAAGACCTGCATTTTCAGGCACCCAGAAGGGGCTGGGTAAACCTGTTAGGTGCCTGAAAATGTTGGTATTACCCATGGGTAGTAAATGTGCTACCCGCTGCACCCCTCCATCCAGCACAACTCCTTGTCTTCACCATCAAGACTTTTCATAGCTGTGCTTTTCTATATCTTTCTGCCTTCATTTCCTGCTACATTCCAACCTGGGATCTTCACTTCTCACCTTATCTAGAGTCTCCTGCTCCCTAAGCCATCCATATGTACTTTCTCCA